>VZTO01026637.1:0-24384 GCA_013400615.1 Syrrhaptes paradoxus
AACAAACAAACAAAAAGAAATAGGGAATGTCAGGTCCCACATGGATGAAGCAGCTTGCCTGGAAATAATGTTAAACACAATGTCAATTTAGAACTTTCACACAATTAATTACACTGAACTGCCACTGTGTTTAGATTTCCGTGCTGAAGGTCATCACTCTTTCCTGTTCTGTATTGTATATGTGTCTGACTCAGGTTTCCGGGATCAGTTCTGGTGAACCAAACTATATATTGCAGCTCCAAAACCTAGCCTCAACAGTATCATTTAGCCCTTGGAGTGTTTGAGCATAAAATCTTTAAGGAGAAAAACAGGTACTTTGTGTGGCAGCATATCTTAAAATTTTCTATCAGTGATTTAATTTTGATGAATTCAGAGGACAGCTGATAATAATATTGCATAGTCCACACCAGAGGATACATCAATGCAGGAAAAATGGCTTCTGTAAAAGAATAAATCAAAATTAATACTCACAAAATATTTTTAAATTCAGATTCATGTAATGCCTTCCTCCCTTTTCTGTATTATTTTCCTAAACTTCAGGTTAATCTTCTTAAAATTCCCTTGAAGTAATCAAGTTAATTTTCCCAAAATGTATGGAATTTTAGTAGTGAAAAGTGATGTTTACACCCTGATTACCTAGTGGTGTTGCTGTAGTTCTTTTTTTTGTTCAGAATTGATATTACAGTTTATGTAAAGTTTGCTAATTGCTACTATTCATAGTATGTTTAGTTTATAATTAGAACGCTCAAACTTGTTATTGCAGTTGACAATGAATATTAGCTAACGTATGCCGTTAGTTAATTTTACAATTTTGAAGTTAATGTATCAAGAATTATTTAAAAGCACTTTTGAGTGTTCTTAAACAAGTAGGATTACATTGTTACTAGAATAAAACCTCTAAAATATTTTCATAAAATTCTATATGCAGTATAAACCAAATATGGAGCCAATGAAGGGTCATCTGAGCTTTATCAAATAATTTAAAATGTACTTTATTGATTATAATCCACCTTAGTGATTAAAAGTATTTTTTGTGTGGAAAAGTAGTACTAAGTGGTTTTCATTAATCTAGGAAAATGAAAGTCAAGGCACATGGATACCTACCCTTTAAAATAACAAAATCTTGTATTTTTGTATAATGGGCAAAACTTTGACTGCTTAGGTGATGTGAGATATTATGCAGCAGGGTGTTGTGAGGCTACAGGTTACATATGAAACTGCCAAACACAAAATTAACAATGCAAAACATGAAGAGGGAGAAGATACTGAAGAAGGAAGTACCCCGATCCTCAGAACAGAGATGCAAAAGTGGTGTCCTGAAGCTATGTCTCAAGGGGATATATAGTCTCCTCTCCTGACTTAGAAGCACAGAGCCAGATTATCAGTCAATATAACAGGTATTAGCATGTTGATTTAAATTGAGTTCTACAGATCCATCAATGAAAAATCTGATACTTTTCAAATTGCCATCAAAAGCCTTTGCAAAATTATTGCTAAGAAATGCAGTATAAGGTTTCTTATGCTAAAAAAAAAAAAAGGCAGCAGTTATGGNAAAAACTCCCCTGGAAAAAGCAGATTTCCAAGGTTACAGAAAGAAGAAGCAGGACTATACCATTTCCTTAGAGGATCAAGTTTTTCATGTTTAATTTCCACAAATGTTTCAGCACTTGTAGTGAATGTTGATTAAATTAAATTTTAAGCTTGAATAGCTGTATGTTGGCCAAGAGCAAGTTTCTATTTATTTATATGATTTTGAAGTTTAAACCTTATGTGAGGTTAGTTAGTTACATAAATCACAGGACAGAAATAATGTCATTTGAGCTATACAACTAATGAGCACAGTTCAAAGCCTGAGCATACATCACTGAAGTATTAAACGAGGTGGAGGAGATGCAGGCTGCAGTGAGGCTTGAATGGTTCTGCCTCAAGAGTGCAGACAATTTCATGAAAAGTTCATGAACAGAAAAAGACTAAATTGTTAGACTGCATGAATAATAATGAATTATTCATCCACCTTTGTAACGAAAATCATCTTGCTGGTGACTGTGCTAGTCAAACCACTGAGAACACATTTGCGGACACTATTTTGAAATCAGGACCAGAAGTTTCCATCAAAATTACAATGAATGTTCACATACAAAAAAATATACATATTCATGTGACTTTAACATCCTAGCTTCACTCTCTATAATTTTATTGTCTAAGAAGTTAGATAGCTACAAACTTGATATCTCATTTAATATCGTATTTTCTTCTGATAAGTTAGGCAGGCAAAATGTGTTTTTGCATATATGTGTATTTTGCCTTTGGCAGTAAGCTGTGCTTTTTTTAACCTTAATGTAAACCACCTTCACTTTTAGGAAAATGGAGAGCTGCAGTTTAACTGCAATTAAAAGACTCCACAGGTTAAAAACCAGAAAAAGTCTTTGTTAAGGTTAGTGTAGGAAAAACCTCACAAAACACCTACTCCAAGTATATATAAAAATTAGGACTTGCAAGAGTGTTCTGCTCCTTAAGCATATCTTTGAACAGTTTAACTGTAACAGGGACGAATTTGAGGCAGTCACATAGGATCCGAAGCTCTTAAGCTGATAGAAATTGTTATGTTCAGACATGGTGTTCTGTAAATTTATGTATGTTGGAAGGCTATTTGATAGAAAAAGACAAGGTGGAAGCATGTGTACATGGCGATATGAAATTCAAGGAAATGTTGAAAGAACAGGCAAAAAAGGTGGATGGACAAAGTGATGGAGCCTGATGTAAACACTCTAATACAGCAGAGACTGCAGGGAGGGCAAGAAAGAGAGGAAGACCTTGGTGAGTCCATTTACAGTAGAGCACAAAGAGCAGATGGGAGAGTGAGAAAATTTTTAGAAGAGAGGAGAGCGACTCCTAACAGTGGGCATACATAGTTTAGAAAAATGATTCATCAAATTTCATTGTGAATTTAAGTGTGCAAGCAAGTAGGTGCAGGTTTTCTCTTAGCTATCTGTGGTTTAAACTTGTATGTTGAGAAATAGTGTAATATTCAGGTGGTAATGACTTAACAATGTAAAAGTAATTCCAAGAGACACTGGTCCCTGATGGATCAGAGAATTTTGACCTTGTAGAGGGGTAATACAACATTCTCTGATAAATTCAGTGGGGAATAGGAAAAGATAGGCAAATGTCTGCATATAGTAATAAGAATTCAGAAACAAACAATTGCTTGAAGAATTGGTTTGTCAAATATAAATAAAACCAGATTTTACTACATCTTTTGCACTGTATTTTGTGTCTGTATTTTTAATTGACCCTATGTGGTTTTTTTCTTTTTTTTTGTAGTTCTGAGTTTGGTTAGGTTTTTTTTGTTTGTTTTTTTGAGGTTTTTTGTGTGTGTGTGTGCCGAAACACCTATATTACAGTGATACTGAATTATTTCCTCTGAGAAATGTTAATCTTAAAAAAAAAAGGAAAAAAGGACTATCTGACAGCAAGGACAAGATGTAAGTGTGCTTTTCAACTGAAAATTAAAATTGCTTGTCCAAACTGTAGTGAGACAGTTAAGGTTAATCTGTTGTCCCAGAGTATTTGTAATGTAACATTTCAGTAAGGGGGAAGTAATTATTAAATACAACTGGAAGATAATCACATTTTGTTAATGGAGCCAAGTAGCCTGTACTCACTTTGCTGGTTTGCTTGACCAAATCTTTGTTTGATATTAATCCACTTTGTAGAAATCTTTTGCACCTGGACAGGTCCTTGTCATGGACATCTGCTGCAGGAAGGAACAGGAGTCCACAAACAGGCACTGGCCAGGGCATGCTTCCCTAGGGAATGATGCATGAAAAGGCACAAGGAGAGCAGTCACATTAGATGTCAACAGTATTAAAACAAAAAATTGAACTCTTTTTTTTTTTAAGAAACCTACAAAGGGGTCAACCACAACGCACCTGATTACAGGAATCTTTTACCAAAAACTTATAGTCCATTTAGAGAACACAGATAGAGGGTGAGGGAGAGAAATTGTGAGATGAAGTAAGTGCTTTCTACCTGGATCCTCAACAGTTACATGATTTGGTAACTTAGAAAAAAATATTGTAACAAGAATGTCTAAATTTTCAGTCCTCACTTCACTTTCCCAATGATTTATTTTGCAGAATTTGTGACGTTATGGCTCTTCAAAATCATATTTACAGTTGTTTTTACTGGACAAAAATAGATCACTGTCAGTGTTAATTTGACAAAATCTTTTGAGATTTCTTTCTTCACTAGTTTTATATTAATCCTCATGACAAACAAGAGCCTTCGCACTTGTTTTTTCCTAATCGTTACTTCTTATCTTCGTTGAGAACCAAATTTCTCCAAATATGTTTCACTTTATATTAGCTTGTTTTAAAGTTTTGAACTACAACTGTTCATGCACAATGAATGTATTAGCTCCTCTTTGGAAACTTATCAGTTATTTTTCTGTGCAGTTCTTAACAAAGTCAGTTATTTGTCATAACTAATGAATTAATAATTCAGAAATTAGAAAGAATTTTAAATTATATATTGGCAACATACAAGCATCAAGCCTTGGATCAGTAAAATCTTCTGAAAACTGCTATCACCATTATTACCTATTTTGCCTGATAAAATCCTGATTATATTGTTATGGTGAAAAACACAGGATTGTTTTATGAAGCTGAAATCTATGATTGTGGTAATAGTTTTGTAAAAAAGGCTTTTTAGAACAGCAATTACTTTCTATTTAATAGCTGTAAAAAGATAAAAACCCACAACAAAATTTGTGGTTTGTATTTTTTTTTCTTCAGTGGTTTAGTTAGAAAATATGTTTTTGACATTTCTTTCATAATGTAAAATAGCATGGTGCTGAATATCTAAGCTGTGAATGTTTAAAGGAGGGAGAGAAAAGCTCAGAAGATAAATTATAGAAGTATTTCCATTTCATATAACACTTAGGATGTTATAACAAAAAAAAAAACAAAAAAAACAAACCAAACCCCAAACTTCTCAAATGCACTTTTCTTTCAAAGTCAGCATTAGAAATATCACGATGGCTAAACAAATCCAAAGGTACATTGATACTAGACATTGATACTACTGCGATACTTGCCTCTTGCCCTGGTATCTGCCTGCGCAGCAACCTCTGTCTCCTGCAGCTGGATATACAGGTAGAGCCTACCCACTTGGGGAGGCAGAGTGGCTTTGATGCGGAGGGTGGACAAAGTGGTGGAAGAGCAAGGGGAAGAAAGGGAGGGGTGTGCAAAGACACTTTTCAGTACCTTCTTTAACTTCGGCACCCTCCTCCAACAGCATGTGGTCTCAGAGGCAAGCCCTGTTTTCCAGGGCCACAAGTGCACAGGGAGGGCAGGTGTAGTGAAAGAGCTGGACCACGAAGAGATGACAAATAGCACATCCCTCAGGGCCACTGAGCCAATTTGCAGAAGGTGCAGCTTTTGCTAGAACTGCAAAGTATTTTTTTAAAAGTATTAATGTTGTAAAAAATTACATTTAATTCTATTTTTTAACAACATATTTGAATCCTTTGATATTTTAAAAAAAATAATAAGTCCACTCATTTGGGAGTATTTTAAGAAATAACATTGCTTCTTAACTGCTTAGCTTTTGCTAACACTAACTTGTAGAGCTCAGCATTTTCATATACGTGTGCACCTAACATGTCTCGGGACAGTGCTGTTAGAACTGGCCAAGAGAAGTATCCAGATAATAGCTTTCAATGGAGTTTAAACAAAAACAAGGCATCTTCAAGGATGCGGTGATAACTATTGAAATTGCAACTTCAATACTTTTAAAAATGCATCCTCTCTGATAGCACTTTAATAACAAAAGGAATTATTGTATCAGGGTGTTAAGTGAACAATTTCTTCCATCTTTTAAGAGTACAGTAAACACTGTTTATTTAAAAAAAGAATGTTGAAAACCTTGCATTAGAGAGAGCTACACTGTTGCCATTGGCTCTGTTAAGACTTAGGCCTGAAAAATTTCTTACCTCTGCAAATTATTACAAAAATCTTAAATACAATCCTAACCACAAAGGCACATTTTTGTGGGATATTTTACTTCATGCTATCTGTTTGCCAGTACCCATTATCTTCAGAACATTTTGCTAGAGCAAAGCAAAAATCAGCAGGGGAAGGAAAAATCTTTAAATTGCTTATCACTTTAACCTTATGTACAAATGAACACTTTTCCATTTTCAAATGCTGATTCACATTTAATATCCTTTTCAGGTCTCTATAGAGTTCAATGAGGTTATCCTAAACTTTAGGCAACACCCTAGTTCCTTCAAACTTGTTCATAAAACATCTGCTATACTTTATGAGACGAGGACTCACTCTTTTTTTTTTTTTTTTGTCTTGTCATGTGAATGGTGATGCAACAGGAATCAAGTAAATCTATTAATTTCATAGTAATTCAGTGAATTTATACATAGATATAAGCATAGACTTGCAAATAGGAGGTGACAGAACAAGTTTATAACTATGGACTTTTTGCGTTTATTAATGTAAGTTACCAAAATGGGCAAAACAATGGTTCTAATCACAAGAAAAGAGCAATTGGAAGTATGTCCTAACCTTTTTTCTTATAATGTAAGAAAAACTGTTCTCCCTTTTAGCTCTGCATTTCCAGAAAGTTTCAAAGTACTTGTGATCACTGCGGGAAAAAAGTACAACTACAGAAATGCGAGAAATAGTCCAATACAAGAAATATGTGCAAATCAAAGTCCAATGTTCAGCTTTCTTGAAGAAAGCAAGGTGATAATTTGTACTTATTTATTTTTGTCTTTCTGTCTCATGGAAATGCATTTTACACATTAACTTCACATTGTGTGTAAAATATGGACGTGAGGTAGGGGTGCAGTGGCAACGTCCATTATTTTATTGCTGATTTAACTGGTTGCACTGATTTCTAGAGCCTTATGATGTTATGTTCAGGAATGGTCCTGGATCATTTGTCAAAAATGGCACAATCATTCCCACCACTTGGTAGTTGTCAAAAGTCTGCTAACATGTAATGTTGTTTGATAACAGTGGACTTGAGCACAGTCAAGAAAAATCAAACATAGAAACAGAATTTCCAGTTCAATATTTACAGCGTAGAGGTATTTTCTAACTCCATACATCTGCCACATATATTTGGATGTCAACAGATACTCAAGGCACTAAAACTGCAATTCAGGAAAATTAAATTCAGAGGTCGAAGCTTTCTTAAACACTCCAATAGATTTGTACCTTCTATAGATGATACAAACTTTATGTACATGTTTCAAATGCAGAGGATTCCCCTATCTAGTTAACTTTGCATGTATATTTTAAATCAGTAGAGAGACAGAAACAGCCCAGGGAAGCTTAGTTGCTTGTACTAATCTTGGGCAAGTGCTGGAGACAGCACCTGCAACCATAATCGTCTTAAGAGCAGCATGTATCTACCCAAAGGGGAACACATGCTATTTATCAGGATGTGGTAGAGATAATGTGAGTCTGCTGGCTTTACAGTTAATGGCAAATATGTAGTCTCACAGTCACTCTATATTCAGCTTTTGATATTTCCAGGGTCTTAATCACTTATTACCAAAGTCTATATTCATAAATATAATGACATTTACTAAAGCTATTACTGCAATCTATGTTATTTAATCCACCTCTGTTGGACTGTGGGACTCACCTTTAAGAGTTTACCCATCCATTCCACCTTGTCCCAGCTGAAAATCTGTGACAAGCACATCTGCAGTGGAGTTATCTAATATAACTCAACGTTTTGTCTTTGCTCGTCTCTACTCTTTCACCTCTTTTCAGCAGCTTTGGCTCCTAGATGCTGTGCCATCACCTAATACTTCAGTTGCATGAATATGCATGTTGTGGTTTGACCCAGCTAGCAGTATAAATACCACCCTGCTTGCTCACTCTTCCCCCCCCGCCTCCTGAGGAGGGAGAAAAAAATTAAAGGGGTAAAGGGAAAAGAGACTTGTGGGTTGAGATAAGAAATATTTAATAACTAAACTACAATAATATTGAAGAAAAAAAGAATATAACAATAAAAATGAAAATAATAATATACAAATCTACAAATGAGTGATACACAGTGCAACTGCTCACCACCTGATGACCGAGTCTCAGCCTGTTCCTGGCTAGTGACCTCAGAGCAGAATCCCAAAACCACAATTCCAGAAAAGAGAGGAGTCCAAGGGTCCGAGAAACTAAGGGCCAGCTGAGAGAGGGAGAGTGTGCTACGATCCTTCTGCACAGACACTTATCTATATACTGGGAATGATGAGCACTATATGGAGCATACCATTGGCCAATTTGGGTCTCAGTCCTAAACCTAAGGTTGAATCCTAGGCTAGTAATTGGGGCTGTGCTCCCTCCCAGCTTCTCCTGCACCTGAAGACACTGACACAGCATTAAGCTGAAGCTCCTTGATTGTCATGGCAACAGCTATCTGTATGTCATCAGCCTTCTAAGCACAAATCCAAAACATAGCCTCTTACTAGCTGCTGTGAGGAAAGCTAATTCTGTCCCAGCTGAAACCATTACAATATAGTGCAAGGCAAGCAACCATACACTTCCTGTGGGAAGTTCACACTGGAGCAATCTGTTCTTGAAGTAGTGCCTCCCATGGAAATGACCCATACTGGGAAGACCCATATTGTGAAGAACTGCAGCCTGCGGGAAGGACCCACAATGGAGAAGTTTGGGAAGGACTGTATCCTATGAGAGGGACTCAAAGCTGGAGGAGGGGAAGAGTGTGAAGAGGAAGGAGAGTTGGAGACAAAGTGTTATGAACACATTGCAACCCCCATTCCTCGTCCTCTTGTGCTGCTCAGGGGTAAAGAGGTAGAAGAGTCAGTGGTGGAACTGAACCTGGGAAGAAAGGAGGGGTGGAAGGAAAGTAGGTTTAGATTTATTTTTCTCATTACCCTACTCAGTTTAATTGGCAATAAATTGAACCAATTTCCTCAAGTTGAGTCTGTCTTGCCCATGAGCGATTTCTCTGTTTTTTCCTCAACCCATAAGCTTTTCCACCTTATTTTCTTCCTGTGTCCTGTTGGGGAGGTGGAGTGAGGAAGTGTTTTGTTAGGCCCCTGTTAGCCAGACAGGGTTAACCCACCACACGTTGCATGTTCTCATCTTGTTGCTCTAAACTTACAAAGTTGACTTATTTTCCCTTGACATATTAAGAAACACTAGGCTGAAAGAGAGGGAGAAGTTCCTGAGAATCTGCAGGTTGACCAAGGATATCTTTTGGAATTGATTTAAAACGGGATTACCCAGAACCATGGTTTTCTGGGGTAGAACCATGGCTACATAGTCAAACACAGAGTAGACAACATGGAACCACATTTATGCCAGTCTTTCCGTGTGGTCCAAGACTGCTGTATCTAAGTAGAGGAGAGCATATGGGTGGTGACAGAAAGCAAGCAATAAGTGGAGTTCTGCTGTCAACTAACTTGAGAACTCAGACCCGGTATAAAGACAAGACTAACCTTCCCTTCCTGATCATCAGTAATTGCTAGCTGATGCATGAGATTATTTATCTTTACGACTCCTCCTTAAGAATCACTCAGCAAAATGAGCTAGAGAAAACTAGGGGAAGCTGACAGTGTGGAAAAAGCTACTCTGTTATAAACAGATTTTTACACAAATGCTCCAGCTTTGAACCAGAAGTGTAGAATATTCACCTGCGACTGAGTCCACAGAGCAAAATCTTGCAGTGTTAATAAAATATTCTGAAAATATACTTCTGAGAGATGGAATTTCCTTTTAAATGTAGGACCTCTAGAAGAGCTCTGGGAATCCAGCTTATGCTGAAGAAGAAAACTCAGCTATGCCACCTATCTTTTGTGTGCTTCACCCACAAAAATTAAAGTTTTAATTAATTTTATCCTTCTCCAGCTGTTGTGGTAAATTTAGGCCATTTTCTTTTGAGATTCAAATTTTTACATTTTCCCATTTGATTTATCAGTAATCATCTCTCCTCTTTTTAAGACTTTATATAACCTGATGAAAAGTAACTGACATCATCTGTAGTCGAAGCATCTAGGATTCAGTACAAGTACCACTTTCTGCCATTTCTTCCAAGCTTTTCTCCTTTGGCCTCACACTATATGCTGCCTCATAAATGCTATTATTTTCTCTCACATTTTTTTAGGAACAACTTGCATAATTTTTGTAGCATTCATTTTCTCTTTTATCTGGGAACATTACTTTTATTATCATTGCCACTGAAATTTCCTGAACTATTTTACCTAGACTGCATTTTCAGAAAGGCTCATGCTGTTAAACAGTACCACATGGAGGCTCCCTTTACTCTAGTTCTGCCCCTAAAGGCTGTGTGGGTGCCTGATTAATCTGTCTTCCAGAATTGGTCTAGTCAGAAACTGTTGTTTTATGTTTTCTGTGGAATTTTATCACTTGTATCTGATTGATTCAGTTTTATTGTTCTGATTAAATGTTCCTTGCAAATGGTTGAGGTTTTTCTCCATTGTGAATTCGAACTTTATTCAGCTGAGATATGTTTCCAGGTTTTCTCAATGAATGTAGAAGTTAGCTGAGATGTCAGCCAAAGCTGAATTGATCCATAGGTGATTTCTAGGTTGAATGGTAGTTTACCTTCTCCTTGTCAAATGTTATCATTAAGTTTGTTCTCATATTTTATATTCTGCATAATGTCATTCATAAGTACTTATATGAACAATGTAAATAATTTATGAGATTATATATAGATATGAATTTACTTTGTACTAATACTGCCAGAGTTGAACACCACTGTCCTACTCTAGTATCTATATCTATGAAAATTGTGTCCATCTTAGTTGCAGATATGTTGGCTCATACTACATGCTGATTATTTTGAACCTCCTTGCAACAAGCTTGATGTCCTTTACCCAGCTCTTCTTATGTTAATTTTTTTTTTAAATCTCAGATTTACTCCCTCATTAATGAGAAATAAATTTTCCCTTTAAAATGAATGGAGCTACTTAATAAATTTCAGCACATGCTGAAGTACTTCACTGGAATTATATGGAAATTGTATTGTTGTATATGTACATTTATTTGAGGGCTGTTCTATTTTTTTCTTTGATTTTTTACAGTTAACAACTCTGAATTACTTGATGCTTAAAATGATACTCTCTGCCTTTTACAAAGAAGAGGAATGCATAAATTCATGAAGGGAATAAGTCTCCAAGTGTTTAGATCAACCCATTCCATCCTCCTTGTCAGTTATCTGATCAGTAACCTCAGGGGGAAAATTATATTACCTGGATAAGGTGTAAGTTCACCATATTTTGATTGCTATGTAAAATTTAAATAGTATCTATTCTGATTTGCAATGCATACCTTAATTTCCTAAAATAGAGACAAATTACAGGGAAATTAAAGATGTTAACACAGAAAGGAAGTTTGTGAAGCAAGAAAGGTAAATGACAGTGTCAGTGTTGTAAACTGGCCTAAGAATTTGTGTGGTGTCAGTTTGGGTTATAAAATCTCTCGAATGGTGTTCAAGAGATAATGAGTTCCCTCTAATTCCATAGAATGTGTAATTATAATTTATTAAATTAGTATGGGGAAAAAAGGTGCTCTGAGCAACAGAGATATTTTTCTTCTGAGCAATTAAAATAATACACGTTTTATTTTATTTTATATTATTAAAGACTAAAAAAAGATTTTTTTAAAATTTTTGTGTATGTTGTATTTTATAGGGGAAGCAAATCTTTGATATCCTAAGAGATCCCACTGTCATCTGCTGACAAGCTGTAGTTAGAGAGTGTCTTTTGGGACAAAATGAAAGGGGAAAATAAAATCCAGATGTTTCCAGTGTTATTACAGTGTATAAAGAGCAAAAGAATCAATTTAGATGGTGTGTAAAATGCTTCAAAAATTTAATAATAATGCTTGTGGAACAATCCAAAACTTTGAAATGGGATTTTGAATCCTTTTATTTTGGCTGTCCTGCTTGAGACAACAAAATAGAACATTTAAAACATCTTTGAAATATATTCTCCAAAAGTCAAATCATAACAATATTTTGAAGTGAAGCAGCCATGTCCAACGTGACTGTTAGAAAGCTGATGTTGACAAAACAATGTCAACTAATAAGATAAGAAAGAACATACCTTATTATGCATTCCACTTCCAAAAGGTTATTTTTCAGAGTCAGGTCTTGCTTCTTTCTCAGAGTGCAATTTTCTTTGGGGGCTTTGCACAGCAGCCACTTCCTGAAACATCCTTTATCATACATCACCTACAGGTTTACTAAAAGAAAGAATAAATGTCTTAATCAGGAAATTATTTTGTATTTGTTTTCTTTACCTTTCTTTAGTATTAAATAGAATCAGCCAATTTGAAGTCTTTAATCTTTTAAAATTTTATTTTTTCTCTGTAGTTCAGAGTGTGCCTACAGAGTCACTGCATAAAAAGAGAGATAAAATGTTGGTTAGCTTTTACAAAACAAGACAGTGAACTTAAATGACTCAAGTCCTTAGTAAATGTAGCCATGGAAAACTGGGGATAGTATTTTTCAGAAGATCCATCAACTGTGAAACATTGTTCACATCTAGAGTGTCTGAGAATGTGAATGAAAAATATTTTTTTCAAAAGTTAATTAAGAAATCATAGAATCATAAAATCATAGAATTATAGAATGGTTTGGGTTGGAAGGGACCTTAAAGATCATCAAGTTCCAACCCCCCTGCCATGGGCAGGAACAACTCGCACTAGACCAGGTTGCTCACAGCCTCATCCAGCCTGGCCTTGCACACCTCCAGGGATGAGGTATCCACAACTGCTTTTGGTGACCTGTTCCAGTGCCTCACCACCCTTGCAGCAAAGAATTTCTTCCTAATATCTCATCTAAAGCTACCCTCTTTCAGCTTAAAACCGTTATCTCTCATCCTATCACTACACTGCCTGATGAAGAATGCCTCCCCAACTCTCCTGAAGGGCCCCTTTAATGATTGGAAGGCTGCTAGAAGCTCTCCCCAGTCTGAACAACCCCAACTGTCTCAACCTGTCCTCATATGGGAGGTGCTCCAGCCATTTGACCATCTTCGCGGCCTTCCTCTGGACTTGCTCCAATAGGTCCATATCTTTCTTGTGGTGAGGACTCCAGAGCTAACACAGTACTCCAGGTGGGATCTGAGGAGAGCAGAGTAGAGGGGCAGAATCACCTCCCTTGACCTGCTTCTAAAGCTTCTTTTGATGCAGCACAGGATACGGTTGACTTTCTGAGCTGCAAGCACACATTGCAGGGTCATGTTAAGCTTCTCATCAAACAATACTGTCAATTCCTTCTCTTAAGGGCTCCTCTCTATCCCTTCTGCTCCTGATTTGTATACGTACTTGGATTTGTCCCAACCCATGCACTTGGCTTTGTTGAACTTCATGAAGATTTATTTTGTTTTATTATTTGTTTTATTTATTATTTATTATTTATTATATTTATTATTTGTTTTATTTACCACCGATTATTCTTTTGTATTTGTCTGATTTCAGGCATAGAAATCGAAGGAGAAAACCTATTATAGGATTTTCCCAGATAGCCTTCTACAAAGATCAATTTCCTTCAGTATGGATCCATCCTGAACGAAATAATTAACTGACACTTATCTAGGAAGAGGTTTTAGCCCTGGAGTATCTATTAATTTCTTGAAACTCCTTAAGTGAAGCACATCATTTTCAGAGCTACTTTTTAATAAAATTTGTGATATTTTAGAACATATCTGTATGATTTCCTTGCAGTTGCAATGTTTCAAAAGGATAATCAATCCTCATACGATGTCATTAAGCTACAGTTTCTCTGTGGGCTGTAATATGAATTCCAAAAAGTGTCTATTTTAAAGCCATTAGAATGAAAAGACCTTGCCTGAAGCTAAAAATCTATGTGTTCCTTAATAATATCTAGTTTTTAATCTGAGTAGCTGTTTTCTAAAAAGGAATGCAGGGGTCAATTGACACTCGCTAAAATATGTTATAAATCTGAAGCTAATGATGTGGAATATGTTCTCATACATTTGCATAGTGTTATTCTTTAATAATTATTAGATTTGGTGAGATAATTGCTAATTAGGTAATATGTCAGTTTTTTCAAATATTGGTAAATATGTTTTATCAACTCCAGGTATGTTTTTTGGGGGCCAAATTCTACTCTTGGGGACGTTTTCGTAACTCAAGAATAGTTATGTTCATGCTGGCGTTCTTTGCATCTTGCTGATGAAGTATGACAAATGTAATCCTTTGATAATGTTAGTTTAATTTCTCTCAGAAATATATGTTAGTGTTTGCTCCTGTTGTTGACTCCGAATAAAATACCAATGAAATTGGGAAGTGTATTTCCTGCTGGACAACAGTGTAATTCTAACTCCACTGTGTTCAATTTATCCTGCTTTCTAAGTATTAAAATAACTAATAGATTAATAGGGCAAGCACCAGAGTGAAATCGCATAAAAAGCTTAAGTGAGCTGATTTATATGACCAAGGACAACGATGCACCTGCTTTTTCACTATTATCTTATTACAAGTGATAACCTGTTGTTTTGGGGTTTTTTTTTGTGTTTTTTTTTTTTTTTCCTAGAACTCGAGTCCTTTCCAGAGGTGATTTATTTTTTCATCTTTATGAAGACACCAGGAAACCTGGTGTGGTACTAGCTCAAGTAGCTTCACAAGTAGCTTCATTCAAAATACACTATATTTGTCCTTGCTTATGATGAGAAAGTACTGTGGGAGGCAGGAGGGAAGGAGTTGCCTGCTGTGTTGCCGCTGAGCCTCTCTCCCTCTGTGTCTGCCAGCACTCATCACAATGTCAGAGACATTTCCTCTCCCATCTTTCTGGCTAATGAAAACTTTCCTTGTTTTCAGCATCTGTCTTTGGGGAGGCAGAATGGATTAGTGGATGTCTCTAGGTTCAGGGAAATTTTCATTAACAAAGTAAAGATGCAGAGCTTTGGGCTAGAAGCAAACACGTAACAAGGGAGAAAGCTCCTGAGGAAAATTTTAGACAGGAGCAAGGAAGATGGGGAAATGAAATGTAAACAGGGATGAGCATCCTGTAATTCCTATGCCCTGTGTGGTCTGCAGGCATTGTAAATCCCACTGTTGTGGCAGGGACATGGGGTAGCATTGGGTCAGCAGGAAACCTCACAGGGCTACAGCGGCTCCTCTGAGGGGCATGAGTAGTGCAGAGTTATTTCTCTGTAGAACTTCTGATGTGTATGCAGTATTCAGTTTGATGGTCATAGAAAAATGGGATTTTGATATTTGACTTGTAGGGTCAGAAAGACTTGTCATCCCTGAGTTAGGTGTTCTTTTATTTGAAGGCAGTCAACAGGCCACGGTTTTCTTGCCTCAGGTTATATACTTCCCTTGCTTTGTGCCCCATGTTGCATTTTATATTTACTTTAATGCACGATTTTTCTTGTTATTACTTTTTACCATTTCGGGGTGAGGGGGGAGAGAGGAGTGGTTGGAGTGGTTTTATCGTACACATTAGCAGCCTTTTGACTCAAACTGACCTACAAATGAGTTCAGAAGATTTTAAAAAAAATGCTTTTAGGAGGCTGGTTAAATATCTTTTGACTCTTACACCTTACATCTGCATGTCAAGGAATTAAAGAGGAAGGTCAAGGCTTCATAATAATTAGGGAAAAAGGTTGAATCTCAACTTTTATTTTCTTAGTTAAGGACCCTCTGATCATGATGGTCAGTAGATCTCTCAAAAATACTCGTGTGGTTATCTCAGGCCAGCTGGGTCCAGGGTTGCTGCAGCCATTCACTGCTTCTTCCTCTGATAGGTCTCAGACAGGGAGGCAGATTTTGCTTTGGATTTTTCCAGATGGAGCAACAGTACTCTCTTTCTTCCCTGTTTCTCTTTGATTGTGGCAGGTAATTTCTATTTGATGACATTTCAAACTGAAGGGTCTGGTAATGTTGCCATTTCGATTCAGTGTTTCTCTCTGGAAAAAGCTCAACAATCTTTAGGTTTTAAACTGGGATGGAAAACAACATTACTGAATGGTTTAAAATCAATAAGGTTTACTGCAGAGCTTTAGCTTGTGCAGTAAAAACAACAGGTTATATGAGAGGTCTTTTCACAAAGGATTGTGGTGTTAATCTCCTCAATAAGGTAATGGCTGATCAACATGTATCATCAAGGAAAATATAATCAGTTGGTGAACACATTTTAATTCAGATAACCACATAAACATTCCTAGAGCTTTTTTTTTTTAAACAGAGAAATGTTTATTGATAAACTGTAACTGAAAAGAAAAGGTACCTTTACAAAGCATCAATGTATCAAAAAGTATTCTATACGTATGTCTTCTAGATCTGCTACATTTTTGTACTTCCACCAGCAAATGGGGATTTTAATAAACTAGCATGATTACTATATTTTTTTGGTTGCACCAATGGAACAAAGTTTTAAAGGGTTGTTCTTCAGTGTTGATCAGCAATACATTTGATCTGAAGACAAAAGTCCGGAGGAGATCAACAAAAGCTAAAGATCTAAATCTAGAAAACAGAAGGAAAGAGGGAATTAATTGAAGATTTTTAGTTTGCAACAGAAGCAACTGAAGTGAGCCCTGATAACAGTCGTAAAAATTATAAAAGCCTTTTCAAAGAGAGAGGAAATAATCACTTCTTCAAGTCCAGTGTAGTTAAGACAAGAAGTAACTGGCTTAAATTTCAGCAAGGGAGATCTAGGTTAGACATTAGGAAAAATGTACTAATAAAAAGGACTGCTAAGCATTACAATAGTTTGCCTTTTGGTGCTATCAGATCCCCATTGCTGAAGGTTTTTCAGAAGAGGATAAGTTGTCATGACCGACACTGGTACTTTGTTGTCCTTGTCCTGCAGCAAAACCACTGGCTAGATGACCTTTCAAGGACCATTTCTGCCCTTTGACTTTTAATGCTACAGCTGATATAAGCTTGTGACTCCTACCTAAAAGCTAGAAAGGGTTAGCAGAGAAAATCCTTATCATAATTAGAGTTTTCCTTGATCCAATCTAAATCCGAATCTTGAAATGGAAGAAGGATTAAAGGAACAGAGCAACAGTAAGAAGCAAGTGACTGGACAGTATTATCAGGTTAAAAGATTTTGTGGGCGAGATTCATGAGCTACAAGGAAGAACAAAATAGGCAGGCATATAACTAAGTCAAGAAGGAAAAAATGCTTTTGGGTAAAAGAAATTACCTTATTTGTGTGAAAGTAGTAGATGTCTCTGGGGGGAGTGTAATGTTACATTCACTTTGTGACTTTCAGTTTGGAAGAACATAAACAGCATTCATGCAGATTTTCTCAAAGCTGGTTGCTGCTAGAGAATTCGCTTTAATCTCCTCCTCTCCCCCTCCCCCTCTGTCTTAGCATCTCTGAAATTGCTATGTTTCAAAAAAACAGAAGGGGATAGAGAGGGATGCACAATGCCTTCCTACAAGGCATTTCCTCTGACAGTTTTGGGCAAGAAGGGATTTAATTAAAACCAAATAAAATTCTTCATTTTTAACTCACAGCTTTACTGTATGTCAGGATCATACTCTCCATCCACTAATTGCAAACTAACCTTGTAGTGCTGTAACCATTAATGCCACAGAAGCTCTAGCTTGCTCTGCTTCTCCTAGGCTGTAGCTCTGCAAGAATTAAAGAGTTTGTGACAAAAAAAACCAGTGTAATCACCATTAGACCACTGCTGAAGGCCAGAATAGCAGTAGACTGAAACAGCATATGGCCTACTACTGGAATACTGACAGTGAGACTTACTATTAGGGCTGTGCAGTGTGACCACAGTTAGCTTCAATTTTATTATAAAACCTTTCTGTTTTCTGTTCTTCCAGTAACAGGCATCACATGGTCATATTTTGAAGCTAGATTGTTCCTGTCCTTTTTCTTCCTTGCCTGCATAAGGTAAGGGGATTAAGGAGGGAAGCAGAAGGAAAAGGCAAAATCTCAACGCTGTTCTCTAAAGAGATATAATTAAACTCAGCAAGATTCAAACATATAGTGAATTCTCCAAACACCTCTGGTGTCCTGGCAGGGTATATGGAGGTGGAGGTGAAGGAGGGGGACAGACATTCTGAACTTTGTGATAAAATCTCTACTGAAACACCAGTGAGCTTTTTCCCTGTGTAAGAATGAGTTAAGACTGCATACTTTGTCTCAATAAAGCTTTTTATGACAAGCTACAGGCTTTAGAAGTTTCAAGGTTTATTATTTGATAATTTTTATTTATTATGCTTTATTTTACACAAAAAAATGTTTTGTTTTGCAAAGCCCCTAATTACTGCTGACTTCAAAGGGACTAAGAGAAGAATGTTGCCGTGCCTACAAAGACAAAGGAGAATGAAAAGCAAGAGTTTATTTCAGATATGTTTCCATGAGACACCTAAAGATTTGGTGTTCACCTTTGAGTTTCAAGGGAGAGGTTTCCAGAAAAAAAGGAAGAACAAGTGTTGTTCTAGATATAAATTTTGGCCATATTTAACTGCCATCTTGTTTCAGTTTTTACTACTGAAATCGTAAGGTGAAATAAAACAATTAAAAACTACCCTTTCATCTTTTTGAATAGCTTACATGCTGCTGTGTTTCTTCAAGAATAGAACACATTTTTGTTACAGATTAACCTCAGATGCAACTGCTGTTACTTAATGTGTTCTATAATTTATTCCTAAACTGCTAACTGAAAATCATAAAAAGGAAGCAACAGGAAATGAAGGTCATGAAATTCTTATTTCCAAGTACACAGAGGATACAAAGAATTGAGAAGAATGTATTTAAATTTATTAGAGTGCTTTACAAGTTTTAAACATAAATTGAAAAGAATTAATTTTATTTTTTTCTGATTTCCCTCCAAAAAAACCCAAGAAAATAACTTTTATTACTGCTNTGAGGTGTAACCACTTACCGTTTTTTGCTTTCCGATCTGCTGTACGAGTGGCTAGTTCCATGACTGGCTTACAAACATTCGCCCTCATCTAAGTTTTTCAGGATTTAGGAAAACCCTGTGTTAAAGCAAACAGGTAAGTATCAGTGTGTATGGGGTGGGATTTTTTGTTGTTTGTTGGGTGTCCTTTGCTCTGTTTTTTGGGGTTTTTTTTTGAAAGGAAAGCAAAATCCTTTTCTTTTTCTCTGATAAAATCTCTACTGAAACACCAGTGAGCTTTTTCCCTGTGTAAGAATGAGTTAAGACTGCATACTTTGTCTCAATAAAGCTTTTTATGACAAGCTACAGGCTTTAGAAGTTTCAAGGTTTATTATTTGATAATTTTTATTTATTATGCTTTATTTTACACAAAAAAATGTTTTGTTTTGCAAAGCCCCTAATTACTGCTGACTTCAAAGGGACTAAGAGAAGAATGTTGCCGTGCCTACAAAGACAAAGGAGAATGAAAAGCAAGAGTTTATTTCAGATATGTTTCCATGAGACACCTAAAGATTTGGTGTTCACCTTTGAGTTTCAAGGGAGAGGTTTCCAGAAAAAAAGGAAGAACAAGTGTTGTTCTAGATATAAATTTTGGCCATATTTAACTGCCATCTTGTTTCAGTTTTTACTACTGAAATCGTAAGGTGAAATAAAACAATTAAAAACTACCCTTTCATCTTTTTGAATAGCTTACATGCTGCTGTGTTTCTTCAAGAATAGAACACATTTTTGTTACAGATTAACCTCAGATGCAACTGCTGTTACTTAATGTGTTCTATAATTTATTCCTAAACTGCTAACTGAAAATCATAAAAAGGAAGCAACAGGAAATGAAGGTCATGAAATTCTTATTTCCAAGTACACAGAGGATACAAAGAATTGAGAAGAATGTATTTAAATTTATTAGAGTGCTTTACAAGTTTTAAACATAAATTGAAAAGAATTAATTTTATTTTTTTCTGATTTCCCTCCAAAAAAACCCAAGAAAATAACTTTTATTACTGCTTCTTTATAAGTCAGTAGCACAAGCAAAACTGTAATATTTCCAGTAAGCAATGAAAATGACTGCATGACTGATGGAAGAAATAACCTGGGAATCAGTATAAGGTTATTTTAAAAATATATTTCTACAAATTCTTTAAAACCAACAAATTATTCAGAATACCCTGCATTATCAGAACTATTTATTTTTGTTTTTCTGCAGAAATATGCATTAATTTTATTGCATTGAATGGAGAATACTATCCCTCCAGCCAGCTTCAGTGTCAGGCTCACAGGCAATATCTCTGTTCCCAAGGCTCAGCTGTTCCTCCTTGGGCACTCTGCTCTTGCATGGTGCTGATGTCCAGGTATATTCCTTCCTCGCTGTCAAGTGTGTTGCCACTGGCTCTCCCCACCTGGTGTTAAGGGTTCTTATAGTATAGACAACTTTCAGAACAAACTGTCAATCCATCCATCCATCCACATAGCAGGATACCTTGCCAGCAGCTTCAGGCACTGCTTTCCTGTCAGGTGGTGAACTGTGCCCTGAGCTAAGACTCATCACACTCAGTTTCCATTTGCACTTCTTTGAGTGCTGCAGCTCCCTCTACTCAGCCTCTCTCTGCATTGTACTCAGCTCGCAGCCAAGCTAAGGTCCTGTACCACAAGACAAAATATCAATCAATAGACACTAACTCCCTCCAATGCTGTGGAAAAATCCTGCTACTTTCTTGATTGGAGATACTTGTGTGATACTGGAAGATTTCCAACTTCTCTCATTCAACAGTTGCACAGCTGAAGGATTCTAAAAATATTGATGGGCATACTTGAGCAGAAAATTTTGGAAGAAAGAACGTAACTGCCTAAATTCAGAGCAGGCGCATAACCCTTTGTCGTTCATTTTTTTTAGTTCCTAGTCCATGGCTATTTAATGGCGTGTAGTGTTTTGGACACGTTGCACTCTGGAAACAATTGATTAGTTAATCAGTTGGGAAGATTAATTGTACATCTCCTTCCTGTATTTACGAAGCTGGAAGAGAATGGCAAAACAAGGACTTGTCTCAGGGAACCTGCTTAGCCATCAGGTATTTGAAGCTGCTGGCAAAGGACATGCCTTCCTACCGGACTTGCTCATGTACTGACAAAAATGTTTCCATTTCAAGAGAGCTGATGCTATGGGTCACCTGTCAAGGCAGGTTTATTTAACAGAACTTGACTGTAGTCTGTATAACTAATATTGTAAGCAGCAAACAACTTCCTTATTGAGCAGTATTTCTTTTGTTAAAATGATCTTTTTGTATTTGGATTATTGGGCTTTTAGAAGTAGCCTTTCACACAAACTCTTGCTGCGGTTCAAGACAATCAAAAGACTGTAGCATTTGGTTCTTTATTTATTATTGCTATTACTGAGCTGATATTTTCTATTGAGCTTGTTTTGCCTTCTCATGGCTGATCTTGTTTACTGATTTTGCCTAATACGTGATGAAACATTAGCTGTCCCACGGTCACCACTAAGCTCAAAGAAGACAAAAAGAAGAAATCTAAATATTTATGTTTCTTAGTAGTAGAAACTTGCATATTTCTCCATTTTACATAGGTGTATATTTTCTTCAGCTTTTCAGTGTTAGACTTTCAGCACTTGAGATACAAACAGTCATGCCAGAATAGCAGATGTTTGATCTGCACGACAGTTGCTTGACAACTGAGATTTCTTTCCCAGTGTCAGCATGGTGAAAGTTTCCTCTTTCTAACAAAAGCTTTTGGTTTCAATTAATCAGCATTTTCTAACACAAAGTTGTGTGATTGGAAAATCCCCAGCAGATCTGATTATTGTTTTAATAATTAGTAGCCAAGGAGAGATCAGATAAGAGATGGATTTAGAACACTGATAATGATGATTATAATGTTTTGCACATTGTGGTGCTCTACTTGTCAATATATGCATTTAAATATGTCTAAATATGGCTTTAAATAGTATCTGATTCTAATAATCTGTAAATTCTGGGTTTGCAGTATTACTAACTTGGTAGGGAGTTGTTCCTGAGCTAGCAATTAACTGTTGGGAAAGATGTAGATATGATTTTGAAGGAGTCTTTTAAAATTAACATCATCTTACACAGCTGCTAGAAAAAGTACTGTGAATAACAGGGTACACTAAAAACCACAAAGTAAGGAGAATGTGTGTGGCTTATTTTCCAATGAAGGTTTTGTGATGTCACAGAACAAAGAACAGATAGGGATATAAGAGTACAAAACAAAGTAAAAGTTGCAGAATGGTATAGTTGTCTGCAAAATTTTAAAGGTAAAAGAGTTATCTTAAATTATGCGTTAAGAAGAATAAGTTTAATTTTTAAGCTTCATGCTATTTGTCAGTGACTGATCCTAAACTTATGCAAACAGGTTTATATTTAGAAACATTTTTATTCAGATCAAATTGTTCGCAAACTCTTTGTTTTGACAGTTCCATAGTTGTTTTTTTTTTTTTTATTACATGTTTAATCAGGTAATTTAAGAGTTATTGCTGGTGTTTCTCGTTGCATAGAGAGTAGCGGAGAAAACTTACATAAACTTAGACTTCACTTGGATTAATAGCAAAACATTTTCAGCTGGTAGTACTGATTTAGTGCTATAGCACTTTATTAAGAATATACATAATGTCAGCTGTTTCTATTCATACAGTTATGATAATTGTGTTTAACTTTTGCTTAATACTGGTGGTTTATGAACTAGAACACTTTAAATTGTCATACAGTTATCTGTGAAAGATCAATAGTTTTCAATAATGTTTTAACAGTCTTGTGAAGCTCTTAGTAGTAAATGGATTAAATTTCCAACAAAATGTTCCAAAAATTTTTTTAGTATAAACTTTGATTTTCTTCTCAAAAGTACTTTTTATGAAGTATTTTCACATGCTAGATACAAGGGATTCCATCCAGAGAGACATGGACAGTCTTGAGAGGTGGGCCCATGCCAACTTCATAAAGTTCAACAAGGCCAAGTGCAAGGTCATGCACGTGAGTTGAGACAATCCCAAGCACAAATAGAGGCTGAGTGGAGAATAGATTGAGTGCAGCCCTAAGAAGGACTTAGGAGTGTTGGTAGATGAAAAACTGAACACGAGACGACAGTGTGTGCTTACAGCCCAGAAGGCCAACCGGATCCTGGGTTGCATCAAGAGAAGCATAGCGAGCAGGTTGAGAGAGAGGGTTCTGCCCCTCTTCTCTGCTCTCGTGAGGCCCCACCTGGAGTACTGTGTCACACAACATAGGATGGATGTTGAACTGTTGGAGCGACTCCAGAGGAGGGCCACAAAGATGATCAGAGGGCTGGAACACCTCTCCTGTGCGGACAGGCTGAAAGAGTTAGGGTTGTTCAGCCTGGAGAAGAGAAGGCTCAGGGGGACCTTACAGTGGCCTTCCAGTACCTGAAGGGGACCTACAAGAGAGCCAGGGAGGGACATTTTCCAAGGGCATGCAGCAACAGNCTATGATTATATGATTTTTCTTCCGACTTTTAAACTGATTATTTCCTTGAAGCAGTTCAAAATACAAATGCTGAAAGAAAAGACATTACCTAAATTGTCAATGGCTTTAGGTGCCATAGGTACTATTGTAGTTCTACCTATACATCTATAGGTTGTAAGATAACCCAGAGTTATTTTTCCTGAAAAATCACTGTCAAAGCTAATATTAACATATTTACTGTAAACCTATAACTTTTCTTTAATACAGGCTTCAAGTTATATCTGTTATGAAATATAAGGACAGAGCATAAAACAGGTTAATTTTTGAGAACTAGTTCCTAGTACCTGTAAATACTATATGGCACCAATTTTTATTTCATGAAATAAATATAGGAGTCTATCCAGACTAGTTCTGTTGGTCCAGCAGAGAAGACAATAATGTAATCTCACTTTTTACACTTTTGACTGCTACTTACTAAGTATTTAATGAGGGAAACTAATGCATATTCCAGTTCTCAGGTTCAGTACATATCTCCATCTCTAGCTCTTTGTTTATTATTGCCTTTGACCTATGCTTCAGAGCTATCAGAACAATTTGTAAGTGTTGTGCTCTAGAACTGCTTTTCTTATATGTAAAATTTAAAACCACATAATTTTTTTCTCTATAATTTGTAAATAATTTTTGAAATACAAAATTCAAATAATCTTTCAAATAGGTAAGCATGGGCTTTCTTTGTCACTTGCCTTTCTTGTAAATTTTTGCAAACCCATGTGAATTTGGATTTCTGCATCTTCCACAATGTGGAACAGATAGCTGCTTGCTTGCTTCTGGGGCTGACAAGCTGTCAGTGGCTTGCAAAGGGTGGCACCACAAATCGTAAGGAATAGGTGATTCTGTGAAGGGGTGAGGATGAATCTTCTCTTTACACAGAAGACTAGGGCTTTATCACAATTTTTATACCTGCTTTGGGAAGGATGAGCTGAAAAAAATCATAAGCTGCACATTTCACAGAATCACAGA
>VZTO01026638.1:465-25528 GCA_013400615.1 Syrrhaptes paradoxus
AGTATCCTTCTGGCACCACTAAAATCTTTATTGTCTTTCTTTATCTTAGGTTAGACAAGCATCAACATTCCTTTTATTTTACTTTCACTTCTAATGTATTTATTAATCTCTTGCCCCGGTTCTGTCTTAGTTACACTTAAATCCTTAGGATTCCCAGTGGTAGGGATGGAATTGTCTAATTACACCACAGTTTATTGGATTTTGCATTTAAACATAATCCAGCTACCTCCACGTTTGTCTCCACTGCAATGAGATAATGAATTTCAACACCCGGAAAGTAATTTTGATTTGAAATGAGCTCATTGGAGTCGATGATCCAGTTCAAAAAAGTGTTTGTTGAGAGGTGGGAGAGTCACAACAGAATGCATCATTATCTTATTAATGAGAAAGAAACTAAGCAGGTGTTGAATACTCACTGGCCTTAAAAAGAGAAATGCAATGAGCAGCCACCAGGTGTGAAATTCTACTTTGCAGCAGTAAGTTTATCTGCCCCAAAGGTATTCTCCCAAANCTGATAAGAACGAAAAGTGGATGAATATTAAAGCCTAATTCAAATGGGTTAGAAAGCGACACCTGATAAAATCTAAAGGATACCTATCATCTACGTAGCTTTTTAAGTTCCATTCTCAGTATGGAATTTGAGCGATAGAGAAATGAAGACATATATCTGTCTCTGGTTCTGATGAGCAGAAAACAACTATTGGGAACCTTATGCTAATTATATATCAAGAGTTCAGACACTGCTATCTCAGAAACAGTCAGCAAGGAGCAGTTAAGTGCAGTAACCACCTTTCTAAATGCCTTCCTTTTAAACTTGATTTGCAAAAAATACAGCAGGTGCCAAGGAGACTGTTAACAAGAGTTTCTTTTCACGTGCATTTTGCATTTCAGTACAAAACACTATGGCAGAAAAGCACATGAAACCTCAGCAGTGACACATCCATCCTGACAAGCCCATAACATGACATCACAGAGCCCCATCTGGCCAGGGGAGCCCTTCGGTGTCAACCAGGCTCCAGAATCAGCAGCAGACTTGTTAGTCAGGCAAAAGACTAGGAGGTGACTGTCAGGTTTACTCCACATGCCAAGGATGGGGAAGGGGTTAAGCCTGTTCATTCCTTGTGAAAGAGATTGTATAGTTCATTGAGTGAATTAAAAACCTTTCTTCTTTACCTTGTCAGGTCACCTCTTCTCTTGATTATAGAAAAGATAATCCAGGAACACCAACCTGCTGCATTCCAATTAGAGCAAGGGTTTGCTTATTTCCACTGCCTTCGAAGACGACCTGGACAAGGTTCCCTCACACAGCATTTCCCTGTATGGCACCTCTATCATGTGCCCTATGAGCACTTCACATCTGGTGCTGCCTTGTCCCTGTCCAGACTCTTTCCAGCTGTGGCTGTTGGGAATTTATATTTGGAAATAGCAGCGGGTTTAGGACAATTAACACCCTTGTGTTTGCAAATAACAGTCTAAGAGGAGAAGCTAGGTAACTTTCCTGGAGAAAGGCAAGGCAGCGGGAAGACGGGCAGGTCCTTGCTGAAGGGATCTGCAGGGATACTGTTGCCCTTTTGTTCAGAAAAGAAATGCAGGACTTTCTTCATTACATATGGGGCCTCACCTGTCATTCCTGATGCCTTCTAAGGGTTAGAGTTTAACTTTAAACTGAAAGAAAGTCACAAATCCTTTCTAGGGACCATAAGAGACTGAGTTTGTATGCAAAAGGTGTCTTTGCCGTAGTGCATTTTTAGAGAACCAGAGTTCTCAGTTTCCATCTGGCAGGCACACAGGGTGCATATAGGTGCCAGTTTCACAGGAATTCAGGATTCAGCAGAATTCATCTTAAAAACAGGTGGCATTGTAAGGCTGTGGGGCTGTTTGCTAATTTAAGAGACCCATAACCCGGCTAGAGCACATTAGATTCCAACAGCGACGATCAGGGTTCTCTGAGCTCATATTTGGGCTCAGCCTTCCAAAGTAAAGGACAAAAAACTAAGCTCAGAGCTTGCACTGGAGCTAGAGTGATTAATACCATCAGTAGCGTTTTATAGAGAAAGGGGAGCAGCAGTGCTAATGTGCAGTCATAAAATATATTTTCATTTTGAATGTTTGCCATGTTTGAGCGAAATTTTCACTCTGGCTTCCACACATAAAAAACAATTTATTTTGTCACAATGAAACTAATAACATTGCTCCAAGTAAAAAAGGATTTAACAAAAAAAGGATTAACAAGTAGGTTTTGTTCTCAAGTTTTCTCCCTGTATTGAATAAAATACGTGCATAGCACCAGAAATGTCATTTGTCTGTTGTCAATAAAATACAGTAACAAGGCAAACATAAAAAAAAAGGATTAATGATCCAAAAGTATCATAGTTTCACAAGCTAATCATTTGTGACAAGTATAATGTATTGACTGGTATAAATGCCCAAAGTTTTCATATTCAGTCCAATGTTTAATATATTTATTAATGGCAGTGGGGAAGAACAACTAGGCAGCAGTATTTGCAAATAACAGATTCAATTCAGGGAAAGCTGTGAAGAATTCTGAGGGAATTTTGCCATGCTGGGTGAATAGGCAAATGGACGAACAAGTGCAAAGGGAAGGAAAGAATTTAAGCTATTTGCACTCTTTATGTGATTGGACCTGGTTGTCGCAACATGGGAAGCTCAGTGAGAACCTCTGTTCACAATGTTATCGCATTAAGATGCATCAGGTACGAGTGGGAAATGATGTGCCATACATTCTAGTTCAGCCTCCTCTGGAATGCTATATGCTGTGCCAAAGAAGGGCAATAAAAATAATACAATCATAAAGAAACTCTCGAGACTGTAAGACTTAGACAGTTTATCTTGGAAAAAGAGCCAAATAACATAGGACGTGAAAAGGGCAGATTCAAAAACAAAATGACAGAGAAGATGGATCTGACATTACCATTCCGCACATATCATAAAGCAAGAGTAGAAGGAAAGCTAATGAAAATGAAAGATGATGGAATTGAAGTCATGGAATAAACACCTCCACTGTGCACAGTCAGACTGTGAAAGTCCCTGCCACTAGGTACTGGATGCAAAGATGTGCATATCGGAGTCTGTTCTGTTTCAGTTGGCACTGGACATTTATACACGTATAGCAAAGATATCCTGAATTAGAACTACAGAAAATAATACTGAAAAGAAAATTTAACCTCATTCTCTAGGGTTAAGTTGATATCTAAGTAGTGCAGTTTAAAATCTGACCTCAGGGAAGAAGATATGAAAGAAGAAGGATATGAAAACATTATTTTACATGTATCTGCCTTGCATTCTCCAAAGTATCTGCTACAAACCACTATCAGAAGGCAAATCCTCAGCAAGATGGGCCACATTTAGTACAGCAATTCATGTCTGTTAATGACTAGCTTTCCAAAACAAATTATTATTTTATACATTTTTAAACACCATATTGTGCAGTCTCTCCCCCAGCAGACACTTTCTGTGTCAGAAATGAATCCAGAAAGGAGTCAGAATGTCTGCCGACTCAGACACGCAGACCCACCAGCCTCAGAGGCAAAAGAACGAGGCTTCACTGTTTGTGATTTTGTATATCTGCTTAGGCCTGCATATGGATGTTTATCCTAGTGTCCATCTGGGCTGTCTAAAAACTGTCTTAACATATACTCTGATCCTTCTGGAAATGTGTAACACCTGCAGGCAGAGGTCTGAAACTAGAAAATTGAGAGATGCCAAACTGTGAAGAGTTGCACTATAAATTACACATGCCAAAAATTGTAATCGCATGTATCAAGCAACCTTAAAGTTACTCATTAAAAACAAACAAAAGAACCAGTTCTACTTACTGCTTCTGATTGTTTCCCTTGGCTACAAGATTTAAATCAATAGGACTGAAGGGAAATTGCTGTTGCTGTTTTGATCCATTAAAAAAAATAATAAACAAAGCCCCACTCCCCTTAAGCAATCACAAAAAAAAAGAAGATACAAACTTCCAGTGTCTTTTATGTTTCCACAGTTTGCTTGCTGTGGTGCAAGAATACTTTCTTTTTTCTTTTTCTTTTTTTTTTCCCCACTGTAGTATAATAGAGAAAAATGTGATTGCAGAAAAAAGTCTAATAACCCCACTGCCTGATGCCTGAAATTACTCTCCAAGAGAAAAGGCTTTCACTGGAAACACATCATTTCAAATTCCTTCTTCTTCAATGACTTTGAAAACACCTCTTTCTCAGAGGAACTCTGGCTAAGATGTACACAACAATAATGCTATCAGCTGTACCTACAAGATTCTGGATATTCATGTGTTGCCAGCTGGTTTCCATTGCAGGCAACAGGCTAAGAAAAAAAGAAAGAAAAAACAACCCCACCAAAAACCAGAACCCCCACCAAAGCCCTTCAATCTTCTTTTGCCATGTTCAAAGATGACCCAGTATAATAATAACTTCTGCAAGGATGTTTTACAGCATTTAGGGAGCAGTGAGATTGTGCTCTTCTCCTCTCACAGAGGCCACAGAGGTGTCAAAAAATCTGTGGGACCATCTTTTCATTTGCACACAGACCAGCATAACATCATGCACATTCAGAGAATAACTAAACCCAACCTGCTGCTTGTAAAGAATTCCCAAATGAATCCTGACTACTCAAATCAAAATAATCTTCTCCCTGCTTTCACACTATGAGTTAGCTCTTATCTGGCCCTTGTAAGAAGGTTTAATCAGGAGAAAAACAACTCTCCAATAAAAGCAATTTTTTATCAAATGGTCGGTCCACAAATTCATATCGAATTAGGGTTTTCATGCTGGAAAAGCTGAATTCATCATTTTCAATTAATTTCACTTTCATAAAAATGAAAGTGGCTACACAGGTGAAATATCAGACAGCACAATCCAGACATAGCTTGGCATCTTAGTTGATACAGCTTCAGTTTATTAGTGTAGCAACTAAACTTTAAACAGCAGCACATTTGGGATGGATAGTCATAATTATTCAATGGGGCACAAAATAATTTGTTACAGCCACTTGGTTTTATCATGACTTGGTGTTGGAAAGTGACAAGCACCGTAACTCAATGGCATTTTGAAATCTCTTAATAATTTGATCCTTCAAAAATTTGTTTTCACTAGGTAATCTAGATCTGGCTTAGAGCAATTAGTTTCATATGTGTATATACTACCTCAATGTATCTTATGGCAAGAATGAAAATGATGAAAAGGCCCTGTCATGGTTCAAACTAATAGATCTTCCAACCTCTTTGTGAATTCTCCAAGCATATCCTCCTCAGCTGCTACACTTCAAGTCTTTTATCTCAGATAAATCACATGAAGCTTTCAGACCAGAAAATGTCCTACTGATTAACCGTTCTTATCAAGAGGGCAGTCCTCTAACCTTATTTATTTTTTCTACTGTCTATTGCCTCTTCTGCGTGCTATATTCTGCTCTCCCTCATTACTGGTGGAGTATTCCTCAAACTGCCAGACCCTGATTCCCTCTGTCCCTGGGCTCTGTGTTGTCCCCCAGCCCTCTCTCTGCCCCTCCTAGCCACTGTGTCCCCTCTCCTCTCCCTCTGCTGTGAAAGCTGCTGTCCTGTGGTCTGCCTTCAGCCTGATTCAATGCTGCTTAGGGTTGGTGAAACTGTGCTGTTGTCAAACGAGACACCACAGCCCTGGTATCCTTTCATCTCAGCATTCAGAACAAGAGAGCCCTGGAGGCACCTGACAAACATGCCTTGGTCCTGAATCCTGGAGGACCTAATTTTTAAGCAAAGTCCTTTGTCCTCTGTATCCACTTAATTGGGTTTTCAAATTGTCAAAATTACACATAAAAACACAGACTAAGGAAAGCATTATTTTGTGAACGCTGATAAATGGATAGCCACCTGGCTCCCTTCCCCTTCTAGAGTCACTAGAATTACTCTAGAGTCACCTTACATTCAGGAAAAGTCTTCTGGGCATTCAGATAAGTGGATAAGGTACATAGTATTCATAACTTCACTTAAAATTCATCACATACAGATTAACATCTAAAGAGATAATAGAATATATTATCATATTAAAACTTACACTTTCGTTCCGTTTTGAATTCAAACAGCTGTGAAAATCCCAACTTCACTTGCCATACTGCCAGGAAGATTCCCATAACTTTGTGCTATGTTCTGTATTGGATACTGCTTCCCTCTAGTGTGCAGTCCTTGTAAAACCCCAGTGATGCCAGACTTCATAATCCTTAAGATTTACTCCAAAACATACGCAGCTGCAAAGCTGTTACGCCTTTAAAGCATGTCACCTTGCAAAATCATCTGATTTCTTTTCAGACTACAAACAGAGTTTGGTTCTAGCATCTGTGCCATCTTCTCAGTACCACCGGCATACCTAAATAGGATAAAGCAGCTATGAAGCTCAAGAAGAAACTTAACAGTGCAAAATATTCTCCTGACACTACGGAAAACTCAGACTATTATTGAGGACTTGTATGAGAAGGTGATTAGTAATAGGTAACTGATTACTCCTTAGATCCAGTAACCAGATATTTGTTATAGAGTGTTTTGTCAAAGGAAATTCAAGAAGGTGTCAAAATTTATTATAGTCTCATTCAAAAGGGATGATTGTTTTAAATCAAATTTCCACCAACCTATATTTAATTTACAAGTCTGCAGTAAAGCAGCACAATCATTTTGAGCGTTATTTGAATCAATGTAACACTGTTATCTTGCTGACAATCTGACTTTTGCCTAAATTCTAGATAACGGAGAATAAGCACTCAAGGAGAGATCTATTTCTGACATTTCAAAGATAATTGAGCTTCTGTCCTTTCTCTGAATATTATGGGTATTACGGGGTACACTTTCAGAACTAGCTACTTAAACTGAGCATTCAAGCTCTGCATTCACATGCAAAAAAAAGAACATTAAACTTTCCTCTTAGACCATCTTTCAAAATTGTCTTAGAGAAAAAGATTTTTTTCTCTCTCTCAAGTTTCAAAATCACCTGTTAATGCACTATATCAACCTGCCATTGGGCCATGAGAGAGGGGAGAGACACGGAATCCTTGACTGCATACTCAAAATTAATGGCCCCTGCTCTACTCCATCCTCAAGTACTTCCCTAAGTAGAGGAGTCATTCTCTGAAACTAAGTATGTTATCAGTAATCCATAAAGACTATCTAGTAGCTGAACAGATACAGATTCATTCCTTCTCTTTCTCGGTCTGCTTTCACGGGCAACTTGCACGTTCCCTGAACAGAAGTCCCATGACTTCTCTTTAGCTCCTCTTCCACTAACATGCCTGTCAACCAGCAGCGTCTGTCACAGCGACTCTTGGAGCAGGCGAGGAGCTATGCAGCTGTACAGTTTTGTAGCCTGGAGATAATCAAACAAATTTAAGTAAACAAATTTGCTAACAACCATCAACATTGCAACAACTAGACAGATGATAAAATGTTAATAGCAAGTAGGTAGAAAGGAACTGTACTTATACACGTGTGCTTTTACTATTTTTATGTAACTTGAATTTCCAGGGTCGCTGAGAAATGTGGGAACCCCGAAGTATGAATGCATGCATTAACAAAAATGTATTAAGGCAGTCTGGAACCATTCTGGGAAAACATCAGTAAGATACTGTGCTCTAAATGAATGTTAGGCTGATTCTGAAGAAAAATGTACCTTGATGGTATCCTGAGAATGGTTGATTCACAAGATGAACAGCTTATCTAAGAGATAATACGTTGATGGATAGGCTGCCTTTACTGAGAAAATCACTCAAACTTTGATAAGAATCATATAATTTAACCATGTGGGGAATCATCAAAGCTGATCAAATCTCATAGCACAAGCAGAGTCATCTCTGTGTTGACTATGAGAGTACATCAAACTCCGATGAGTTGCACCGGCACTTCCTTTTTTTTCCCAAAGAGAATATGCAGAATGCAAACTACAGTTGTACTTCTGCTTTGCTGCTTGTGGAAGTATTAGTTCATTATTATTACAGGTGAGGCTGTAAGTCAGGTGTAAAACCAGCGACAGAAGAATGTGCACACCCTCACACCTCTCAGGTGCAGGCTCGCAGGACATTTAGTATCATAGCATCTTGTTAATTTTGATGTTCTGCAGTTTGTAAGTTGGCGTCAAGGAACTGAATTCACATTCACCCAGACACCTTTGGGAGTTCTTGGTTTTGAACATGCTTCTATTAGAGAAACCATTATCCTCTTTCTTCTACTCCCTCAAAACATTCTGTTTGCTCAGCTGCTGGATCAGGAGCCGAAATAAAACAGTGTACCTTTCAAATAATTTAGGACACACACTACACCATCAGGTAAGAACTCTTCATACCTTATCCAAATATTCATAAGCTGGGGAGGACAAAGGCTGTTTTTTCCCCTCTTTCTGGTTCTCTGTGTCCGCCAGTCTAGTATGTGGGGGTTAACAACCCTATTTCTAGGCTCATTACTAGTACAACCTTCTGTACAACAGACAAAGGTGTAATCACTTTATCTTTTCAGACCACTTTTCTCTACTCACATTTTGGGCATAGTTAAGCCAGCTCTGCTAGTTTATCACATAAATTCAGCTCCCACTCCTTTCCATTTTGGCCACTTACTCACACTTCTGAACTGAAGTTCACTGGCCTCTAACTTTACTGAAACGATCAGAGTTAAAAGCATGCCTTTAAAAACAACAGCAGAAAGAAAAAAAAAAAAAAGAAAAAAAGGGAAAAAAATGCAGGGTTACATGGTGAGTGTTCAGAGAAAAGGGTAAGAAATTTTTTGGGCAATTTTTTTGCTGAAGTGAAATATACCGATACTTATCATCATTCTTTCAGGTAGTGAGGAGACGTGTTTAAACAGTGCCTGATATAATATGGCCTCAGTCACCCATGGGAATCCTAGGTAGCGTAATACAAATAATTACAAACTAAAGCAAATACACCATTTAAATCTTCAGGGTTTCTTTCCTGTGAGGTTCCTTTTACTGCAGTTGTATTAATTCACCAGCAAGAATGTGGGATTATTGAATCCCTAAGTTATTTTTAACAAAGTAGCAGAAATGTTAAATGCTTATCACACATTAAAAATCACTGATTTATAGAACATAAACCATAACACAAGAGACCATATTTGAACAGGCTCATCAAATTCAGCCTTGATTTTGAAACAAAAAGATATTTTTTTCCCCTTAAAGCCCAGAGGGCTCATGCCTCCAGATACATAGTTTGCAAAACTACTAACTCTCTAATGATGGGAACTCTCCAAAAACCATTATATCTTTTTTTTCACATGCCTGTATTTAAAATCCTCTGGTACCATCACAACGGTATTTTCATGTAGTTTTTACATCAGAATCTAACAGAGAGCCATGCTCACACTTGTAACGGCAATGAATTGATAGATGCCCATCTGTCTCATTTTTTTAATCCATTCAAAGTGTTTTCAGCCTGTGGCTGTGCCTGAGGCAAAGTTATATCATTTTGACACAAAGAAATACAAAGTCTTGCCTTGGAGATTTCCCCTTCTTGAAAGCAGCAGCACTGTAAAAGCGTCAAGGTGTTATAATTAAAAATGTACCAATTAGTTATAGAGTCAACTAAAAGAAAATGACCGTTAAGAATTATTTTCATCTATCTAGCAGGCTTTTAATTGTTCTTCTATGTTTGTACTTTTAAATTACTGAGCAAAATGCAGTGGTCACTGCAGAAAAAGCATACCAAGTGTATCTTAAATGTCCCCAAGGATTACTAATATCTGAACCCTACGTACTCTTTGTCATGTATACATTTAACATGCCTTTGAAAAGACATCAATTAAGATGCAGATTTTCTGACCACTGCTTTGGGCAGCTGAATACAAATGTCTCTCTCTAGAAATGCTAATATCATATTAATAACAGACATGAAATTCAAATTTTAATTAAGGATTGCTTCATTTTTATTATTGGATCCTTTCTGGTATGTATACAAATGTGGAAAATAATTAGAAACATCACAACAAAAGAAATAACTAGGCTCTGCAGGCTGGTATCACAACATTTAGGGCAATTTCAAGCTTTTACCACCACATCGCATTAGCAAATTCCCTCCTTCATGAAAACTTTACTAAACAAAATCACCAGCTCTTTAGCCATTTAAAATGAATAAGATACATTAACAAGAAAATGAGCATTTTATCTTGTTAGGAAGGGGAATAAAATTATTCCTGCATAAATTAAAACCCAGAAATCAGTTCTACTTGGACAAATCTGTGCAAACAAGTTCCTTTTCATGAGCAGCTTTATTTTATTTTAATTAAATGACAGACTCAACCCACTGCAAATAATTGTGGTGTTAATCTCACTACATTATTTTGAACAGAAACTGAGGAAAAACTGGTCAATTGTTAATCAATTGCCTCGGAGGAAGAGAGTGTTTTTTGACAGACTTGCAAAATGGATGAAGCACAAAATGAGATAATTAGGAGATGTTTGTCCCAGAGGGTGCAAAGTTTGTAATTACATGTAAAAAGTTTCCTTATACCCTTATGTTAACCCCTTTGCATGCATGAACAATGTATGCTCATAGAAAAACTCAACAAAGGAGGGGCTTGGTATTGTGTTAGTTATTTAAACCTGTGCTTACTTTATTATGCTAATGAAGGTCTTAGTCAACAGACTTTCACCTTAGGCAATCTTCTGCAAACTAAATTATTAAAACATTAAAATTTGCCATGTACTTACTTTGCTTATAATACATATACAAAGTACATAAATTGAAATGATGATTGTTTAAACCTAACTTAGAAAATCTAAAATTTCAATATTTACTTGTTCCTTTATTATGATCCCTTTCACTACTGCCAAAACAATATAATAAAAACTAAGAGCACAGCACAGAAAACACCAACATAGAGACAGTATTTTCACAGGAAAGTAAATTGCTTGGATTACCTGGTGGATAATACAGTCTGACATTATCACAGAATCATAGAAGAGTTTGGGTTGGAAGGGACCTCAAAGATCACCCAATTCCACCCCCTGCCATGGGCAGGGACACCGCCCACTAGCCCCAGTTTCTCAAAGCCTCATCCAGCCTGGCCTTGAACCCCTCCAGGGATGGGGCATCCACAGCTTCTCTGGGCAACCTGGGCCACTGCCTCACCACCTGCACAGGAGAAATTATTTTCCTAAAATCTAATCTAAATCTCCCTTCTTTCAGCCTAAGACTGTTACCCCTCCTCCTATCACTACACCCCCTGATGAAGAGGCTTTCCCCATCTCTCCCATAGCCCCCTTTCAGCACTGGAAGGTGCTCAAAGGTCTCCCTGGAGCCTTCTCTTCTCCAGGCTGCACAACCCCAACTCTCAGCCTGTCCTGGGACGGGAGGTGCTCCAGCCTCGGACCATCTTTGTGACTCTCCTCAGAAGCAAAAAAGTAGAAAATCTAGAGATGGTGTAAAGACCCAGCCTTAGAAGAAAAATTTTCACCAGAAGGGGAGTAAGAGAGTCTTTCTTGTCTCGTTAAGAGGCTTTGATCAGACTTCTCACAGATGCTGGGAAACACTGGGGTGTTTGCCCTGTTCTCACTCTCTCTATTCATAGGACTACATAAGCCTTAGAAAATCTTAAAATGTTATCTTATTGCATGTAAAATTATAAGATGGATTTGGAAACATTTTCCTAATGCAAAATCAGAACAGTCTTCCTTTTAATTGCCATGTTATGTTTTTCAATACCTTATGTTATAAGGTTAAGATCTTTTAGAAAAATGATACCTACATGAGAACACAGCAAACATGTCAGGGAACTTTGTATTTCTTACCAAGCATTGGAACATGAGCCCCCAACTACATAAAACTGGAATTACAGCAGTGAAAAGCAACAAGTCAAAGTGCTGCTCTTGTTCCAACCACAGATTTGGTTCCGTAAATTGAATTATTCTGCAGAAGCTGTCCAGCACCTGGTTACATTTTAGAAGTCATCTTTAAAAACAAAATTTTAAAAGCAAAACACAAGAAGCTGAAGAAATACATCTCTATGTCCAGTTCTGAATTGACTTTCAAGGATTCAGCTAAGAACTTTTGGATAACATTTTAAACTTAACTGATGCAAATTCATCCCTTGCTCATCTAATAGCAAGTAGTGCGTGTCATTAGACAAGACTAATATCTGAGCGATTCAGCAAGCCTTGCATGAGAAAAATTTAACAAATTTTGCCAAAATTTTGCAAAAATCAAACCTATGGCACGTTGTGAGGCATATAGTCAACATAATAAACTAATAATGTTCTACTAATGACACTTTCATCTGCGAGAAGCAACAGAGTTTACAAATTTGCATCTGGCTTTTAACAGCACAGCAAAGTAAGCCACATACTTCATCCTGGTCCTAGATTTTTCTCACTTTTAGGTTATTTTTTCATCCTTTTTCATGGTTTTCTGCCCATCTATGAAGGTACACATCTGTTACTATCAACACCTAAATTGCACATCAGTGTTTCTGATGAAAATAAAAAATGTCATGGCAATAAGAGAATGTTTTGAAAGCAAGCCAGTTTGTCAGTAAATTATAAGCTTCATTATCATAAACCTCTAACAAATTGAACTCATATCTCATTAACTGAGAGCACAATATGACTGCAGCATAATTCGTCTCCCAGAAGAGTGCTTATCTATAGGGGGAAAAAAAGAAAAAAAATTCTGCTGAGAGGTGCCACTAATGATAGCATTAAATTTATTTATTAAAGAGTGCCTGAACATTTCTGAAAATGCAGATTTCCACCTTCAGCTATGCTGTGCCAATGAAGTAAAATACTGTACTAATAAATTTTATGAGTTTTAACTCTTCTCTATCACAGAATTGCACTTTAATTTAAAGATAGAAAAATATTTTTTCTTGGGTTTTATTTTCATTTGCTTGCAACTTTTCTGTCCCTTCCAAAATAATAATCTGTAAACTGAACTCTCTCATGACCTGCTCTACACTTTGGGCACATTCATAAGGAATATTAAAGAAAAACTACCCAGCTGTTATTGAGCTTGCCAGGCTTAGTTTTTGTTCCTAAAGAAATGTCTTGCGTTTCTATAGACGGTTGGAAACTTAGCTATAGAACCCACTGAGAGAAGTCTGCTTTGCAATGCATGAAATAAAGCACTATAGTGATAATATTAATTCCTGAAGGTAAACATGACATTAGTATTTCCAATCCACACTTTGAAAAAATGATCACTTGTTGCTCTCAACCAACATCCTGAATGCATACTGCTATCAAGGGAGTTCCCTTAGTTGTTCGATAAAAAGTCCACTGTCTAGTGTGAAAGGACACAACCACAGCTCTCACCAAATCCTGAAAAACGTCTTGCCACAGCACATCTGTATGCATGCTGCTTGAAGATAGCACTCAAAAAATGATTTTAACTCCCTGACAGCCTTCCCCCTGGTCCTCTTCTATATCTGGTGAGGTTTTTAGGGACTGCGTGTTGCTGAAAGTCCGAGTAATTTGCTTTGATCTGGGTATCACTCTCAGACTCTCCTATTTTGGTACTTATGAAACTCTTGAGAGAAACCATAGGTCTCCAACCATCAATAAATTCAAATAAACATCCCTGTATTATCAACAGTGTTTTCAGCACAAATCCAAAACTTAGCCTCATTCCAACTACTGTGAAGAAAATTAACTCTATCCCGGCAAAAACTAGCACACCATGCAAACACGTATCCTTGAGATCTTAAAAATCCCACATTTTCCAGCTGAAATGCATCTTTCTTTATACAGTAACTGCATGCATTGGAACGAAATTCACCTTGTAGCATACAAAATAGGTGGAAGGTGGAATTCTAAGGAGATAGTATGATAGAATTTGTTTTTGAAAGCATGCCTATAATAGAAAAATTTACAGGCTAAACGTTAATATGAACATGTCTTGCAAAAATTACTAGGTGTGAAACTCAAAAAGCTCTTCTTCCTTCATTCACTAATGAGGCCAGCCTGGTTGATTTTCTCCTGTGAGGATAATAGATATATATTTGTTTAAAAACAGAAACAATTTTGCAATTCTCCTTAAATATAAGTCAGTGATATCTTATTTGAATATTGTTTACTTTCCAAAAGTATTTTAGACCTCAATATTGGACTCTAGCTTACAAAAACAACCATAAAAAGACCATTCAGGAACACAGATATCAAAGTAAATGTTACATAATAATTATTTATTCTGAAGTGAAAATATGAGCTCCATGTAGTGAAATCAACTGTGGCTTGTTTCTAAATGATATTGGACAGCTTAAATTGGCAAATCTATATGCATTCTATGAAATCTAAGACCTTTGGGATTATTTAATATCAGATGTTGTTTACTAAATGCATGAAACTAGGGAGACAGCAAAAATATTTTATGTAAGTGTTAATGGTCAAAGAGGGTAATAAAAAATACAACTAAAGCAAAACAGTCTGTCTGCAAAAGGTTAATGAGCCCTCGACTGATGTAAATCAGAGCAAAATTAAATCCCTACCCTAACAGATTCTTTCCTATCTGGTGGTTCTCTTCAGACCCCCTGGAGCTGCCTCTCCACCTGATGCTGTGGCTGCTATGCGTGCCAAGTCACACTGCAGCATGCTGCTGCTTGCCAAATAAACTCGGTTTGATGAACAACTAAAATAACAGGCTACTTTCGTATTTTGAAAATTCTCTCTGAAACAAAGAGAAAGTATTCTTACTTCCCAGGACATTTTAGGCACTGTGAAAACTGTGGATTCTCCTCAGACTGATGCATTTAACCTCTTGCAAGGCTCTCAGCAAATCGGGTCATCTTGCGCATGTTTCATTTCCTACAGCTTGTCTCTTGCATTTATTACTCTGTATGTACTACTGCAATGATACCAGCCCTTGCTTCTACTATTATTGTTACCTGTAGATGCATAAGTGGACAAGGTATAAAAATTATTTTCAAATGTATTTTCTTTCATCTAAATTGTACTAAACTTTTCCGTTTCCTTAAACTCTGATCTCAGAATTCTCCTTCATTCCAAATATTTTTAGTAGGTGTATACTAACTGTAACACTTTATAAGTATAGCTACTTCCCCAATGCAATGACTGTAACGAAAAGGCTTGTTTGTGATGAGTTTTAGAGAATTATTATCAGGGTTTTTTTCTTCTAGGCGCTTAGAACTGCAGCTGTAAAAGATATTCTTTCGGTGGAAGATATTTACTTTCTCTATTTCCAAATTATCTAAATATTTGGACAGCAAATTGGGAATTTGCAAGAAAGAGAAGGTGATGGAATTGTCTTCAAGATGCACATCAAACCTTAAGTCAGTTTTGTAGCTCTTCTTACACAGATCCATCCCTTCTGAGGAAGGATAAAGCTGTAACTGGGGCTGTGAGTTTGGCTTACACACAGTGGATGGACTAGGGTCAGCACGTACACCTACATAAAATCTCTCCCAGACCAGTGCTTTACTATGCTACAATCAACACAAAATTAGTTTGAACTCATTACTGCAAGGGGAAGCCATTAACTGTGCCATCTCCGGCTTATCAGAATTATAATGTTTGGACAATACTGATAATGAAAGGCAATTCTGATTTTTTTGAGGCTCTGATTCTGTAATTTCAAATAATGTGCTCAGTAAAAAGACTTGAGCTGGAAGGTGAGTTGAGGCAAATATGTTTAAAAGCTTATTAAAAATAAAAGCTTATCAAACATTAAGGCCAATCCACTGTATATTTACTAAATACCTGTTCAAATAACTTTTTCATTCTTGCTTCTGCAGTTGTGTTCACACCATTAATCCTGCAAGTCAAATTTTTCTGTTGGATCAGTGGCAAAATTTCAGCTTGACTACTTAAAAAAAAAAAATCTCATACTGGGAGTAGAAAACTAAAAGATCGAGTCCAGGAAAGCATTTCCAAAGGTGTCACAGAGCTAAACCAGGCCACCCTTCCGGAGATCCATCAAAGACCTCTGTCCCCAGCAACTGGACTTTCTGGGGAAGTCTGATACAAGCACTGGCTTAATATGTGTGTCTGAAATCACAGCCTGACGTGCAAAGTCTAAATATTAATAGACTTTTCATGTCATTGAATTACTACTAAAAATTTAGAACCCCCTCCTAAAAAATAACTAAGCCCTTCTTTTAGTCGAAAAGTCATCGCACTTCTAATACTTCATAATCTGCCTTACATGGCTAATTGCTTTCAGGATGGCATGTCCAATTTAGATTCCATTAAATTATTGTATTAAAACTGAACAATATTTATGAACAACCCTTCACGGTTTTATGCTCAGTAAGGATTAGTTTTTACCAAAAAATTTCCCCGAGCACTCCAGAATATTTTTGTTTGACTTTGGAAGAATTTACAAGCTAAAATCCAGCCCATAGCCCAGACAAGCTGTGTGCATATTACAAAGAATAAGAAATACATTACATTGGCACTTCTAAACTTTCCTGCAAATAAGCCAAAACACAAATCTGCATTTTAGCTAGACTAAACAAGTATAATTAGCTTTTTCTGCATAAAGTTATTGTTTGTTTAAATGTTGTAATCCTTATGCTAAATATAAGACAAAATTTAATTTGATGGCACCAGTAAATATTTCAAAGCAGTTTCATCAAAGCCACCTAACATATTTTTTCTTTTTCTCTCCTGATGACTATTTTACATTTCCGTAATTAGAACTCCTTACAATTTCTCCTGCTGTTTGCTACAGATTGGCTAATAGATCCTTCCTGAAGAAAAGAGAAAAGAGGGGAAAAAAAAAAGAAAAAAGAAAAAAAGGAGCTGGATTTTTATTAATCTGTAAAAGATACACTGATTTCTTGGTGTGTATACACCAGATTAACATGCAGATGTGATGAACTGAAGATGAAAACCCAGTCCTGTACCTGAGAATTTTGGCATTTGGTTCAGATGTTTCAAAGCACCCGTGTCATCCCTGGGAGACTGAGGTCTACTCTCTGCTTCAATCCTCTGCATTTGTAAGTTCCACCCACGTTCTATTATGGTAATAGCTGTAATATTTGACTAATGCAGAAACAGGTTGATTCAACACATGCGTAGGAAAACCCACAGCCTTGAGGATTATTTCATAGCTGTCATGCCACTAAACGTCAGGTGCCCTTACCTTCTCGGTATGCTTCAACACATCTGCTACATGAAGTGAATGCACCAGGTACCTTCATATTTCTGAGCTGTATTGCCTCAACTTTAAGTATCTCCACTACAGTCAAAGAAAACCATCGGATAGGAGGGAGAATGAAAAGACAAAGATACGTCTGAAAGGGCAAAAGCAATTCCCTTTCACAACTTTGGAACACTTCTGACATGTTACACAGAGATCCCAGCTGTGAATCATGACCAACCCAGTTGCAGCAGGAGCCAAACAACAACTTTGAGCCATGCTGAATCTTCTGCTGTCTTTGGGTACTATTTATGAACACTGGGGTTTTTTCAACAGCCAGTTCTTTTTAGCATATATGAACTGCACAGGGAAGAAAAAAAAATAAACCTTAACTGAGGATAATGAACATTTGCTTATCATCACTGAGGATATGAGAACCAACTGACTGAAATGTCAATCAACATGTAGCCAGGCTAGATGATCAGACTAGCATATGGTGTATTCATATAAATGCACACACATGCATATGTATATATACGTCCTGAAAGATTTATGGAATGAGTGAACAACACAAGGTAAAAATATATTTGGTCTTGGGCTCCTAATTCTCTTAGGCTCTTTTCAAATATCCAGTTCTAGATTTGCTGGTATTCAGATCTCAATAGATGAATGTGCTCTCACTGCTGATCTCTAACAAGGTAAACAGTCCCTATCGCAAACACTTAGAATGCAAACAAAAATGGAAATGGGAAAGGTAAGACTAAGATAAAGAGGAATTTACCTTTTCTGCATCTTAGCCTACCAATGCATCTCCTGGGACACGCTGCCTTTTTTGCCCTGAGATCTCTTTCACTGAGCAATAGGTTGATTTTCAATAAGCGCTTCCAACCTTTTCATTTCCAAGGGATGAGGACTGTCACATTTAACCCTCCTCCCGACAGTTTTGCCCATATTTTCATTGGAATAACAATCCCATCTCAAGAGTGCAGAAAGCAGACCTCTTTGCTGATTTGGTTATTAAGGTATGGCTCTCAGCTCGTGGGAATCCATCTTACACTTCATTTACTTGCTTTAATCGGTTTCAGTGTTAAGAGCAAGATCATATTTACGTTTCTATTACGCTGTAATTTATTTATTAACTTTAAATAATGTATTAAAGTGCAGAGCACTGACTGGGAACAGGCATTTATGAAATGCAAGGGAAAATTATTGTTCCTTCAGAAGAACACAATGTCCCTCATCAAAGGCCTTGAAGTCAGAGTCTAAGCACTAATTCTTATCTAATTTCTTTAAATAAGATCTGATGAATCTCAGTCCTTCCAAATTAGAAAACACTTAGAAAATGGGCTGGAGCTGACTGTAGCAAGGTGAAAAACAATTAAATCTGTCACTACATTTTTAACTCATTAATATGAATTTACACAGTGCTGCTAATACAGGGAGGCAGCGGTCTCCCTATTTCAGACAGACCTGGCAATTTGCAAATTATGAGTATCTACAACCTTTAGCTCCAGCTACACGTAGAGAAATTATCCAGTTAAAAAGGGTTTACACGCTTTTAAGTTGGCAGCCAGGCATGTAATCAATCAATTTCAACATACTGATGCAAATGCTTCGTTCTGCATGGGCACGTTTACCATCTTCAAACACTTTTTCAAAATTTGGACCACTCGATTACATCATCTATAAACTGCTTCTTGTGTGTTGGCTTATGTCTCTTTCATAGTAGTTTACATTTCATATGCTTCTTTTACTGAATACTTTGTTTCCTTGCATAAATAAATAAAATGCACAAAAATAACAACAGTCTACTTCCATATAATAACAAACAAATTCAAGGCAACACCTGACATTGGACCTATATTGGCACTCCAGATCTGTGCAAATATTTCTGTGTTGTGCAGCTAAGAGCGCGTCTAATAAATGCTTTTTTTTTCCAAAACAATATAAAGAAATCAATGTGATAGCAAAAGGCAAGATAAACACCCATTGAGGGGCAGCATGGCACGTCCTATAGTCCCTCACAAATAAGGCACTAGACCTGTTGTCAGCAGTGATTAAAAGGTGGTTTGAACAAACACAAGAGACAGCACCACAATAACACTGTGTAATTCAACAAAGAATTAAGACTGCTTCTTCTGGGTGGACTCCTACCATTATTTTAATTTGGGGCCTCAGCAGCATATTTTCTTGCATCTTGAATTATAGGCAGTATACTATGCTTCTTCTTGCAAGCTGTTAATTTGACCACATAAGAAAAAAGTTATTACTGAATTTTTAGTGTATTGCAATCACTTAGTTGATAAAATAAACATACTCTAAAGGAACAGTAAACAAGCCACCATGTTTTCTAACTCACTTAAGTGATCTTCTGAACACTTTCTGTTGTTTTCTTTTGTTAAACTCTCATTCTAAGACAATTATTCAAAGATGAAATGATGATTATAATTTGCGGTCACAGAAAGGGGAAGGCCATGTTACAGAAAAGAAAGAGGCAAATGCTTCCAGCCACCCGTCTGACTGGTAGGACGTTACACGTGTTGCTGTGTAACGCAGTTGCTAAATGGAAGGAAACGAAAGAGTTCTTATGTCTAATGTGTTTTACTAATTTCTTAATTTCTCTGAAAAGAGAATGACAGTAACCAGTTACACGGGGCTTGAGACTTAAAAACNTACAAAAAGTAACTGTGTACTAGAAAAAGTCCTGTGTACTTAAATAGTTGAAAACCAAGTCCTTCTTTTACTGTGGGCCCAACACTCTAAATGATGTGGCAGGAAATCATTCCAACCCTACCGCTTGGTATTCTTCTGTAAACCACTTCACTTCTCTCTCTCTTCCTAAAGTTTCTCCACCTGCTAAGTGGATATCATAATAACCTTTCTCTGTGATCTTTTACATCCACCTTACACAATGGTTATGTCAAATATAGTACATTATGTATAAAATGTTCTCCCTATATTTTTACCTGCTACCATTCTCCAGTCTGTTTTCGTCCAGTTCCAAACAAACCATACATATCATAGTACCAGCAAGAAAGAAGCAGCTAACACAATTAGCAATTTAAAGGGATGCCTGGAGCTATTTGGCCACTGAGGTGGTTACTATTGATTTATCTAGGAACTTCTTACCCTTGACTCAGGCTGCTCAGTACAAGAGAGCTCAAACTTTTTCTTCTTTTGACCTTCTTGGCCTCATTACAGGAGGTATTCATGTGAACACAGGATAGCTGCTGACTGACAGAAGTCTTTTACCCAATCACAATCCCAGTGCAATTCCAAACATTTCAACTTTTTAAAATAATTTCTTATTTACTAACTAGAAAATTCCAGTCTTTCCGATTTCATGATTTCTTAGCAGCACATAGAAAGTGAAGCATGTATACTGGCCTGAAGTAGCATACTTACAGCATTAAACCACATCTGATAGCAGATTTTTCATTTTTTTCAAACTTCATTTTACAGGAAGCACAGTATTTTAGAGGTTCTTTTTTTTTAGCCCCAGTGTGATAAACATTTTCCCTATTTTTAGAACTCGGAATAAAGGAGCTGGGAATCATTATGAATGTTAAAGTACTTTCTGTACTACCTGCAGTTGCAAACCTAAGCCAGATATAGACAATACGCCAATAACATCTTTCTGACTAACTGGGTCTGTAGACATTTTTGTGAAGAGGTGGTAACGATTTTATTTCAGGTCTACAAACCTTCTTATGATCTTATTTTTATTCATGTTATTAATAATTATCTATTCACATTTACCTACCAATGCAAAAAATATTACATTCTAGATGAGTGTAGCCAGGAAAGCTAGTACATTTGAATCTCCATCTCCCTTCTGGATGGAATTATACTTTAAAAACCTTTTTTTCATTCTTACCATTACAGACACTTACAACACACACATCCAAGAAGAGGTCTTATTAGTACAGTGAGAATGGGTTAAGGATTTTCTCTCTTATGCTTATTACAATCATTATCACAAGAAGAGATTCATGTTGTGCTGTTTATTATTTATAGTTCTCATTATATTCTTTGTCACAAGACTGCAGCATCAGAATTTTAATGCCTCATATATTCTGAGGAAGATAATAGTAAAGTGTACTACTTTGACCTTTTCAGTGTCCCATAGTTTGATTCATTAGCCATTCCTATTCTCTCCTATTAACAGCATCAGTAACCTGGGAAGAAGAAGTGGATCTAGCAACCAATCAAAAAGCAGAACACTGAAAAGGTTAAAATCTAGACTTATAAATCTATTCAAAGTTTACAATCCTTTCCAATCTATGCTTGGTATGAAAATTATATCTCAGTCTTCTGGCAAGGATTGTTGCTGGAAAACAACTAATGTAAATAAACTACTTACATTAACTTTTGAGATTGAAAGCCTTCGGTCTTTAGAAAAAGTCAAAGGTGAACGAGCTCATTGTATAGTCTATTTGTCATATACTGTGTCTGTCATGTCCAGGTTACAGGTACAGTTTGAGGAAATACCGTAACCATTACATTGTCATGCAATAACATTCATTATAAGTGCCAGTGAGAAGTGCTGCTTGTGAAACATTGTAAGAAAAAATACATTGAATAACATCCTTCTATTTCATTTCACAATAAAGAAGATTTCAAGTAAGCAAACCAAGGTGGCTTATGAGCAATTATTTCACGATCATCAAGTATTCTCAAATGACTTCTTAGACAGTGTTTACTGCACAATATGACTAGACTCTTGAGTACAATAGAAAGACATTCCCATTATAACAAAGATAATGATGCTAATAGCAAATGAAAAAAATATGGGAGTAGAGAGGAGGAAAAAGAAACTCATTCATACCACCATTCCGTTTTACTGCTGCACAGTCACAATTTAAAAGCAGGATTATTTTAAATTTCTTTAAAAGTTAAACAAATGATAAAATGGTAATAAAGCCATATCCTTTATGTGCTTTTTATTAGCTTAAAATACATCATGCTATATACGATTGTGCTATTTACTGTGGCATGTAAAAGATTCTGCAGCTCAATAGTTCCCTGAAAGAATTTTATAAAAAATTGCTTGTGCTAAACCTCCCAGAAATGCTATATTTCCCAGCACAATATAGCATTCTAAATAAAAATACAAATAAACAAATGAAGTAAACAAATTCTGTAAACTCAGAATTTCTTTAACTGATTGCTATTAAAATTGGGTTTTACTATGTATCGATCGATAAATGAAGAGAAGCATTGTACATTATAGTTGAAATTATCTTTGTAGAGAAGTAGGCACATGGAGGATTTACTTTCTGCTTTGAACACTTTGCTATAACAGATACTGATGTCTTCAGAAAAAAAGAACTATGCACTCTTTCCGTTTTAGTTATCCAAGAGCTTATTGTTTCCCTTTTTCACATTCTCAGCCATTGTGTAGTTTAACAATTTGCAGAGGTGAAGCTAGGAGGGATATACCTGTTTTTATTCAATGCAGTCTTCATCAAGCAGCCAATAAATGTGTTTTATTGCTCTTCCCATAGTAGGCATTATCGCCTCCCCTATGTAAAAAGGCCATATATTTTCACTTCTTATAGTCTCTCAATAGCTAATCAGGAACTCACACCATTATAAATGTGCTCAAGACAATGCATAATGTCACAGCCTGAGTCCTGATTATTCCTTAAAAAAGAAACTTCTATTAGTAATAGGTCACTTGTGCAGTATAATGGCTAACTCTAAGCATAAATTATTTTNTCCTTCCCTTTTCATTACTTGGACAAGTGCATAAGCTGTATACTGTTGTCTCTCTAACCTCTACACAAGCTCATCTTATGTTTGCAAAGGTTTCCTGCACTACATTTGTTTTCTTTATTAATAAGTGATAGCACTTCCACATAACACATTAAACACCTGTATTCTTATGCAGACTACTGCAAAGTCTTTTACTAGTTTCAGCAATCTTACCTGACAAACCAACCTAAATAACACAGTCTTTAACCCAAAAAAACCCAAATTGTAACAACACCACATCTGTCTGGAGATACTGCACTCTTCCTGCCCACCTGCAATGTATGAATTAGGGGAGGTTTCAAGGGCCTTTACTCTCCAGTTCTTCCATGATATTCAGGCTCCACAGGGGTGTTTCCACTCTCCAAAGAGCAACTCCCTCTTCAAAAAATATGGGTGAGATGTGTGATGAAGTTTTCCTGAAGCTTAATTTAGAAAATAAGAAGCAGAAAGGCATGCGTCCAAGCTCTCACATATTTCTGTACGCTCCTGTATTTTCTATTACTTTCCCTCCTCAGTACTATAGAGATTTTCCTCCTATGTTTGGTCAAGAGGATATTTTAAAACAAAATCACATAGAAGATGAGCCATTCTATGATATCCTTAGCAGTAGATATTCAGATTTCCTCCTCACCAAAACAATCGATTAATTGGATTAGAAAAAACTCCGCAGATAATAACATCTAGCTTATGTCATGTCTTTGAGAAAAGATAACATTAACTTGCTTTTAAATCATTATAGATGTACGGTCTAACCATTAATTTTTCAACTGCATACATCGGTATGTATGTTTAGAATACAGACTAAGTGCAATAGCATTTTTAAATTTCATATTTTATCCTAGAAAGGAGAAAGAGAGTAGATTTGTAGTGGAAAACCTGAAAAAAGTGAATTAATTTTTCTCCCCAAGGCTTCAGTTATCATCATGACATTTCTGCCGACTCTTTCATGTTTCACCTGTCCCTAAGACACAAGATACAGATGTCGATAGAGATGCAAAGTAAAACACTTCAGAAACATTCACAGCCAGGGTGACATAGCGGGGTATATTTTGAGTATAATTTCTGGAGGAAAAAAATACCATCATTATGTTCTTAAAAAATTAAAGCTCTAATGCAAAAATTAACATATAATTGCAGTATCATACTATGCCACATACTGAAATTGCAGGAAGGTGCAATTAAGAATGAAGCCCTTTCCTCTTCATGAGGTAGTAGGAATGACAGATAGATTAATAATATACTTTCTGTGAATTAAACAAGTTTCTTCAGAGTACTCCTTTGTTTGCCACACTTTCAAAGGCATCATGTGGCACACAAGTCCTTAAGTGTAAATCCATCAAGCACTGCAGATCTACTCAACATTTCAAGTGAAACAACTTATTTAACAATTTCTTAGGCAATGTCTCTTGGGTTTAGCTGTAGGCAGGAAATGAAGTATAATTAGCACTTTTATGTGGCATTAACAAACAATCTTGTTAGTTCATTACTTTTTAATATTTGCACCAGTCTTCTGAAAGCAGATTAAGACCAACTGTAATTTCCATATGTGAGATTTGGTGACTATAAAGCTCAAAGAATGTTCACTTTAATCAAAACCACTATGATGTCTTCAATTAACTTTTTTTTCCAAGATCTTTTTGCAAACTTAGTTTTATGTGAGTGAAGTGCTAATCTGAAATGTTTGTTCACTCGATTCTGATTTTTTCAGCTACACACATGGCCAGGGTCACAAGGAAAGGCTGCACTGAGCTGAATCCATTTTTTTATAGAAAAACACAAAAATGTCAAGTAAAGTGCTGAAATAGGAAAAACACATACATATTCTGAATTAAGTCTGATCAGGGAAGTTAAACGATCAGTCAGGGCTTCGCAGCCCTCTACCTATAGCAACACCTGGACCCTTTGAGTTTTATTTATTATTACAATGATTGATACTGTTGGACAGTGAAGATCCTGGTATGTGGATTCTGAGGAACACTTTCCCAAAGCACTTGGTACCCTTTGAGGTGTTGGATAAAAGCCCACTCTCACTAGGTTTACTACACACACTGTAAATGAAAACGTGGTGAAACAAGACTAGATGATTGCTGTAGGTCCCTTGCAACTGAAACATTCTATTCTTCTGTTCTATTCTATTCTATTTATCAGCTTTGATCATAACTTCAAGTTACAGAAGGTATTATTTTTAGGACACGTATCTCTGTAGCCACAGAGAACTCAAAAGAAGTATTTT
>VZTO01026639.1:6153-21633 GCA_013400615.1 Syrrhaptes paradoxus
GAGGGTGACAGAGCACTGGAACAGGCTGCCCAGAGAGGTTGTGGAGTCTCCTTCTCTGGAGACATTCAAAACCCGCCTGGATGCGTTCCTGTGCGATCTGATTTAGGTGTTCCTGCTCCGGCAGGGGGATTGGACTAGATGATCTTTCAAGGTCCCTTCCAATCCCTAACATTCTGTGATTCTGTGATTCTGTAATCTAGAACAGCCAGCTTTGGTGTTTTACCTAGATTGTCTACTGAAATAGACTAGTACCCGGGTTCAACAGCTCATGAATTTAACTTAAGCAATAGTGCTTGTGTAGTATGAAGCTTCATAAGCTGTTTAAACAGACTTACTCCTAGATCTAGAGAAGACATTTAGGAAAATATTGCTTCTGAATGGATTACATAACACCTTATAAACCTTTTTCTTAACTAGCATCTTTGCCAAATAGCACCTCATTTTGGTTCTTCAACCTTACAATAAAAATACGAAGAACCTCTCTGGCCACTAACAGCATTCACATAAGGGGATTTTCAGTCTAGTTATATGTAAGCATCCTCTAAGAGGTTTAAACCACAAACTTTTACTGCAATATAAAAAGGGACTGTGCAGGACTTTCTAAAAACATTTGTGCAGAGGTATGAATAGCTGCCTTGGGGAAACTCCCCTGTATTAATAGAAATAGCTGTTATTGCCCGTGCCATGTAAAGGCTCAGAGGGAAACATTACAAACTTTCTTGTAACTTATTCCATTTGAATGTAGTGGTTTTTAGAAAGACATCTCAATAAGTGGGAAAGTCAAAAAGTGAGCTGATAAAAAAAAAGATGCAGTGTTTACCAGTACAAACACTGGCAGTAAGGACTGCTCTCCACCAGCACACACATTTCTGCCCAAGGGGCCACCAGCATTCTACCTTCTGCTCCATGAGATCAAATTCCCCCTTTCCCTTAGGATGTCTAACTGGAGCAAGACCATTTCTTAGTTTCATGGTCTACACTCTGATTAGCAAAATATCAGCCCAGACCTCAGGACATCTGAAAAAATTAGATCTAGGATAAGGAGGAGAAAAAAATGCAACCACCAATGTAAACTATGGATTCTGATGTTAACATATGGCATTTCTCAATTATGATCAACTACAACAGAAACTGCAACAGAAACCTTGTACTCCCCAAAGGCTTCAGCTATAGTGTCTTCTCTTGTCCCCAAAGGCTTCAGCTACAACATCTTTTCTTGTCCTACTAGTTACTCCAAAATAATGGGGAGGGGTCATCAATGACTGACAGCCAACCCATTTTTATAATCTGTCTCCACAGTACCAGGCATAAGAATGGCAATTTAACACTGAGGAATATTTAAATTAGCAGTTATTTTTGCCTATGTAAAGTTGCTGTTGTTACCAAATTTTCTCCAGTGTTTCCTGGACACGCATTCTCAGCTTTCTAGAAATTTGGCTGTTTGGTATTATCAACACCAAATGAACAAAGGGAGCAGCATGAGAAAACCTGAAACAGCAGAGATTGTGAAATATAATCTATTTTGTTTCATTTCTGAGACAGACATTCACAGGAAAACTTAATGCTGAACTCGAACTGTGTGCCACTAAATCTCTCAACAGTAGAGCCCTTTACAGTTCTCAGAACTTCTCACATACACTACAGGCTGCCTGGGAAAGAGAAATCCAACTAGTTTTGACACTTCAGTTCCTGTTTACTGATGCTATCTGCTTAAATCTTGCAAAGCAGTGGAAAAAAACCCAACATTCTATTGCATGGATGTCACAAAAAAATTTTAGTGGCCTGCCAGAAAGTCTCCACCTTTTTCATCTTGAAGATGTCCAAAGGAATAACCTTTAAAGTCACTAGTAGCTGGTTGGGTGCCCAACCTGATGTCAAGGAGTCCCAGATCTCAACATTTCATGAGGAAAAAAAAAAATAAATGAAGGAACTTGAATATGACTTACAGAATACAAGGCAGAGACTGAAAAGCATAAACCTAGAATTTGCAAATAGGTTTTTTTGGAGGAAAAACAACCCACCAAAAAAAAACCCCACAAATAAGAAAAAAAAAGAAAAAGTTAAGCTTAGAAGATTACTACTTTTACAAGCTCATGGGGCCAAACTGTCAATCTAAGTATATATACATACACAAATGTCCATCCATCCAATCAATAACCAAAAGCAGGAAATGGGATGCAAGACGTTTTTGACAAAGAAGGGCTGAGCACAATCTAAAGACCCACAGAAGAAAACAGGAAAGTGAAGGTGGACATGAAAATAAGCATTAGGAAGTCTGAGGTCTATGACTGGCAGGTCCAGGACATGTGAACAGTGAAGCAAGGGAGGGAATAGGCAGCACTGGTGCTGGGCAGACAGCACATTTACAGTAAGAATACACAAACCACCTGACTGAATGAGAAATTGAGGAAGGAATCTGTGATTTGAGAGCAGGCAGAATGAGAAACAGGAAGGCAAGCTGGACAAGGAGCTCAGAGCCAGGCTGAACAGGCACACAAAATTAGGACCAAGTTAAGAAAAACCTAGCCTAAAGAAAAGAGAAATCTCATGAACAAATGGGGTAGAAGAGTTTGGGCTTCCTGAATGAAGCCTACTCTCCTCCAAAGCCTGAAATGGGACCCTGGGTACCTACATTCCCCCTTGTTATTGGTGGAGCTGACTAACAAGGTTTAGATTTCATTCACACTTGTACTAGTCCAAACAGAATAACAACCTGCTATGACTACTGCTTAGTCCAAGGTAGCTCCAAAGTCTTGCTGATGAGTCATCCAAATGGTCTGCACTAAAAGAATGTTAACATTACAAAAATAACAGCTAAGAAATGCAGGAAAGCCTCTACCCACTACAGATCTGATTTACAGAACAGAGATGGCACTCCCCTTTCAGTTTATGCTAGTAACACACACTGGTAGCTGCACAGCAACACAGCAAACACCACAGAAAACCTGTGGAAACCCTGCATTGGCCCACCTTTAGAATAGGGCCGAAATTATTGTAAAATTATGATGATTTTAGGTTTAAGATCTACCTCATAATGGCTTTGCATGATGTCATTCATTCTATGTGCATTCCCTCATTTACCAGGCACAGAATGCTTCCCTTTATAACGTTGATTGCCCCTATTTTCACTGAGTTGTCAGCAAGTTTATGTATACAGCATCTGAAGACATATAACTTCCAGTTTTACACTGCCTGAAAGTCAATGGCAGTTACACCAGAAACAAATAAACCTGTGATCACTTGGGCTGATGTCCTGCATAAACTAAGAAAAAATTTACCCAGCAAGTCCTGCTGCAAGTTTAAAACATCTGACTAAACTAAGCATGTTTTTCAGAAAGACATCCAGTGTGGAGGTCAAGATTTCTGCTGATGGCAAATCCCCTACATCATTAGGCAAATCCCCTACATCATTATATAAGCTGCTGTTAAACTGAACTTCTTCATTACAATTTTACACTTGGTATTGTAGTATGAACACATCCAGCTTATTTTTTCTTACCAAAGTTGACCAATACAAATAAATACAAAGCCAAAGATGTTGAAAACTAGTATAGGTGAAGTATAAATTATTTTAAATACTTTATTTTCTATTAACAATAGAAAATAGTTCCAAAGGAGAAGTTTACATATGACCCAATGGACCTTTAGTGAGCACTGCAGGCTTGATTCTACTTTTAACCACTTGAAAAATGCAAGTCACACAGTAAGATTTTTTTAAGAGACTTTCTGCTTCGTTTCCTTAATTCTTGGATATTGAGCTTGAGTGTTTAAGAAAATTTAAAAGCAGCACTTTCATTTTACAGTGTCAGAGCAGGACAATAAGCAATTACATATGCTTTAAATATTCATTAGAATTAAAAAATTGCATCCTTTTATTCAAACTGAACTACTTGAGGTCAGAAAATTTTGCTCAGGAAAGAGCTTGAAGCTGGCCTACAGGTTTGAAGGGCAGAAGCCTACCATATTTATAGAGTTGCTCAAGGGAAACTCTCTTCTCTGCTGATAGCTGAATGGAGAAAGCTGCCACGTGGAGACATGTGCTAAGCAAAAGGAATAAAACAAAGGTCTGTTTACACTCTAAGCTCAAGTCAGAAAACAGTAGAAAAACAGGAAGGCACATACTGAACCTAGTACCCATGGTTTCCGTACACGGTTTCACACTTCTGAGGTAATGGACCAATGTTAAAATGCTGCGGGCTTACAACTTGCTGCTCACAGCACAGTCACCCTTGAAGAGCTGTGGAGCACACTGTACAGGTGCACAGTGGTTCTTGCACAGTCTCTGCCTTAAAAATTAGAATTGTACAGGCTGGTGGCAACCATGTGATATGAATGATAGAATATAGCAAAGGTAAAGGTGTTTCATATAAATGTTCCTACACAGATACAGGAAAAGAAATGGAAACTAGTGGAAATAATATATACGTAAACTCAATGAGAAGCTAGAAGTTCCATGTTTTATGTTCTGCTTTAGCAGTCAAACAAATGTAGTTCATCCAATGCTACTACAAGCATCACTTTTTAAAAAAGAATCACCCCATATGGCCCAAAGCTACCAGTTCTTTTGGCTTTTAAATCTTTCCCCAAAACCCCAGAAAATCAGGCAAAGGGAAGGGAGATTGGGGGTGATTTTTCCCCCCAACTAATCCACTTGTCAAATGACAGTGCTGAAATTCTGAGCCACCTAGGGTATGAACTTGCTTTCATTTATTCAATTTTACAGCAAACAGCACAATAAAATCTCACTCTTGGGGATTTCTAGAAGTAGGTGATAATAGATTCAGAACATATCATTAAAACAAGGATATAATTAAGACAAATATATTCCATTAAGCAAAGCAATTTTTCAATCAACTTCAATGAAAACAAGGTCAGTTCTGTTAGATGTAAACAGATTGAAGAAGACAATAGAACACGTGGTCTCATTTTTTACTTCCTGTTCCAATTTCTCTTCAGCTGAGCTTTTGAGACATCCTCACTTTGTCTAAAAGGCAGAGAGAGATAATGAATTTGCAGCTGGGTGCCTACAGATTGCAAAGCACCTTAGCTATTGTCCATCTGAAAATGGATGACAACAGCAGACTGCCATATCTGAAGATCTGCTTGGATGGGGACTACAAGACCCTTGTAACAGAATCATCAAGATGACAATTCTTTTGCATACAGCTCTGCAGTGTCCCAGTGTTACTATTTGGAAAGGGGATAAAGTACTTGACATTTTAATATAAATTAATAGGTAGTCAGCACAGTACATAACCACACAGTGAAAAACCAGAACTCTTACACCAAAGGAAAAAAACTCACCAGTAACACCAATACGCCTATATATAAATGTTCCTACACAGACAACAGGAAAAGAAATGGAAACTAGTGGAAATAATATATATGTAAACTCAATGAGAAGCTAGAATTTCCATGTTCTGCCTTAGCAGTCAAACAAATTGTAGCTCATCCAATGCTACTATAAGCATCACTTTTTTAAAAAGAATCACCCCATATGGCCCAAAGCTACCAGTTCCTCCAGGCATTTAAATCTTTCCCCAAAACCCCAGAAAATCAGGCAGAGGGAAGGGAGATTGGGGGTGATCAAAGACATTACATTTAAAACTCAGGATTCAAAAGCCTTATCTAAAGCCCAGCAAGTTTCTTCAAATCTTTAGAGTTAGTGTTTCAGATGAGCAATCTGGATAGAGTTTGTCCTCCAGCATGTCATGAAATTTCCTATCAAAGCTTCAGAACTATTTTCCACAGATTAATCCCTGGGCAGGTTTCTCTACCACCTCCATAAACAGGGAAAATGCAAGTGTGCTCTAATACACAAACAATCATGATGCAAGAGCACACACACACACACACACCCCCCAAAAAAAACCACCCCTATAGTCAAGGGAATAAGCAACTTTACAGAGCCAACATAGTTTTTTTCAGAGAGAAATAATAGCCAAATGGGAGACTAAGCAGCAGGGGACAAACCAGATTGCACAGTTTGAAGAAAAACAGATGGGGTAAAATGAAATTCAGTCACAGTTGTGTCTGGTTCTGAAGAATATAGATGAAAACTCTAGACAGTAGTACATTTTGTACTTGCAGTCAGGTATGCCAAAAGGACATTTGTTTGTTCACATGTGGTAAGCTAGTCACCCCCATCTTCTAACAGCACCTGAAACTCTGTTGAGAGCTTTCCTCTGTTGTTTAGAACAGTTATAGAAGCTTTTGTGCATTTCCCCTTCAAACACACAATCTATAAATTTATGGAATAAAAGTGTCTCAGCATCATTTTGCCGCCCAAATCCATACATGGAAATCAAACATAGCTTGGTATTCCTCTGATCCAGCCAAAGGAACTCTGAAACAGCGTGGGTTAAAACCCACACTCATATTTATCCTGTGACACAAGCTTCTATAACAAAGTTTTAGCATCATTGCTTAAGCCTGATTGACATTTTTATTACCCAAATCACTAGGAAGACTTATATTTTCCAGCATCCTGCTTCTGCTGGACTTTTAGGCAATACACCATTTACCCCTCAGGAAGCAAAAAAGGAGGAGCACATATTATTGATGTATGTTAGCAGTCCTGTCATGAGTAAAAGTAGTGATTTTATGGATATCAAGAGACCATAAACCACCACAAAAATATTCAAATATACCATGTAGCCTAACATATGTAACCCCCACATTAGCCAGATCTTACAGCAAGTGTTCTGTTCCAAAATGGTTGCCTTAGTGTAAGTACAACTCAAAATACTGTACAACAGATTAATGAAACAGAGCATTTAAGTATCCTATTGACTTTCTTTACTTCCAATCATTCCAGAGCAGAGCATTCTAACTAAAATATTACCACAGTAGGATAAGAAAAAGCATACTGTATTCAACATAACACTGTCGGTGCAGAGATGCGTCAATGCCCTGGAAGAGTTGAAAGGCAACCTCAGGAAGTACTTAGGAAATTCTTATTTTAAGTTTAGGTCAATGCTTTGAAACTCCAACTTGCAGGATTTGGAGAAAACTAGCATATATTCAGGAATTCAGTGCCTAGTAACACAAGAGAAAACATGTAGATTTATGCAGCTTTAGTCTCAAGTGACAGCTGAGGATAGTAAACACAACTCCAAGAATTATAGCATACTTAAACATCTGCTTGAAAGTTATACCAGTTCTCAAAAATTTTAACTATGACCAACTCACTGTGTCATCTCAGTCTTAGCTTAAGTCCTGAAGAATTACAATAGTGCCCAGCACACAGCTTTCCCCACCTTTCCTTTCATCCTGCCAAGCAGAAGTGCCATGCATGTTTTCCCAGCTGCTCCAGCTCCTTGCTATATCACCTGCAATCAGCATATTAAGCTTCTACCTCTGGCTGTCTCAGTCCCTCTTTTCAAATAATCTCTCTGCTTCTTTCAAGAGTGGGAGTGAGGCAATACTAGAAGAATAATCTCTTACTCTCAAAGGCTATCTTTTCATTATGTCTACCCTGGTCTTCGCTGCAACATCGCTTGACCTTTTTCCCCTCAAGATATCTGTTCTTCACTTCTTGTCTGCTGATAAATGTTTGAGGGCCATCATGGCTGGGGCACTTGCCTAGCAAGGAGAGGCTGAGGAACCCAGACTTGTTCAGTCTGGAGAAGAGCTGGCTTTGAGGAGGCCAACAGCAGTTCCCCAATGCCTGGGAGCAGGCTGCTTTGGGGATGGAGCAAGGTGATCCACAGTGATATGTGATGGGATGATGAGAGACAATGGGCATGAATTGAAACAAAAGAAGTTCAAGCTGGATACAAGGAGAAACTTCCCCCATCTGAGGACAGTAAAGTGGGTTGCCCAAAGTGTCTGTGCAGTCTCTATCCATAGGGGTTTTGAATATCTGTCTGGAAAAAGCCCTGAGCAACCTGGTCTGAACTCCCAACTATCCCTCCTCTCCCAAGTCAAAATATACACTCTGTGAAAGCAGTATCTGTACTTGCTTTGCAAAACACAAACAGTGCAAGGAATCTCTAACCTCTTTAACCCCAAGCCCTCCGAAGCAGCATTTAGTAATTAACTTTTATTAGGTATTAACATTAGTTATTGATGTACTAGGTAAAGTTTAGACTTTCTTCCTTGTCCAAAGTTCCTGATAGCTGTGAGAAAGCAAAGCTGTCACCTGGCTAGACTTTGTAAGCCAATGTCTTCCAACAAAGTGCTTTCAGAGTGCCAGAACCATGTCATCAAAGACAGACAACATCCCTAAATCTTAGGCCAAGCCAGGTGCCCATGGTGATAAAACATTCTCCCAAAGACAGCCTGACCTTGGCAGCCACACAGGTGCAGTTATCAATCAAGGTTTAAAAACACAAAGCCAGCCCACCATCTTCGTCCCTGACAGACAGAATGTATGCTCTGGTGTTTGGATAGTCAGGTACCCATTGCTTCAACCCCTAGCACCCGCTGCTGGCCAGTCTAGAGCTGGAATTCTGGGTTGAGAGAGGAACAGATGCACAAAAATAGGTGCCTGAAGTCCTAGTTGCTAAAAAATACTGGCAAGGTGACAAATCGTACAGCTGGAGGAAGATCTAAAGAAGAGAAGTGGATCAGGTTGCAATTAGAATTTGAACAGCGTAGCTAGTAAGAGACATCATCCATTAAGCATCTGCTTTAATTTCTAGAAGAAGAAACTGGATTCTTGAAATATTGCTCAAGATTTATACAGAAACTTCAAAGTGTGTTCTCTCTACAGAAGAAAAACAGTTTAAAGATCTAACAGCTCTGTGTCAACCTCATCTGTTTTAAGACAGGTTTCGCATAGCCTACAGTAATTCCTAAGTAATTCCAAATCTTATGTTTAAATTGGGCAGCTAGGTAGAGCAAAGAGGTGGGCTAAATATCTCATCTGTTTGACTTTTTTTTTCTAAGGCAATGCACCTGGTGAAGTGACTTAGCAGTAGTTTTTTTCTTGCGTATATGGGACATTCCCTTAAGGAAACTGGAACACTTCTTAGTAGACATTTTAATGGAAACGCAACAGTGAGCTCACACATTTTAAGATACCCAGGAATCTGCACAGAAAAGAAGCAGAAAATTTACTCAGTGCACAAAACCTGTCCAAGCCATACTAACAATACAAAACCATAGGGCATCAGCCTTCACTAGTCCTAGCACTCCTAGGATTACATGTTTGAATATAATCCTCCCTCAATGAAACAAGCATAGTAGAGTAATGACACTAAAACCAGAACAGAGTATCCAGAGCATTTACAGGTGGAAAAAGCATGTCCCTATAACTAATCAGAAGAAAGGAAAGAGGAGTTTCAGTTCTCTGGGGGCTTTGTAAAGGAAGACTTATTTTGCTTTGGCAGAACTCTAAGACTGTACACAAATTGAGACATTTAAAAAGCCAGAGTACAAACAACATTTTTCATTTGCCCCACATCAAAAAGGGACATTTCAAGCAAAAACGTTAAGCTTGGATAGAGAGTTCTACAAACATTTCAAGAGTAATTAACAGAGTAAATACAGATCTGTCTTTTGATATTGCCAAGTTTGCTTTTGTTACTGAAAAGTGGTCAAAGCAACATATTTTCGGGGCCAATATCTATCTATAATCCTGAAGTATACCCTTGAAGTATTTTCTGTACTTGGGCCCATGTGTTTCAAGGCTTCAAAGTCAGTTTTAATAGTATTTTTAAGACTTTTTTTCCATGCCAGTTTGAAATATTCAGATATAACAGCAAAATTACTCCAGACTCTTGTTTTACTGGTAGATTTCATGTGCCTCAGTTTTCCTAAGTGGATGTCCCAGAATTGCAGGCAGAAAGTTTCACAGAGTCAGGAACAGGAGTTAACTCTCCTGATTTCCTTTTCAGTAATTTAATGAAGAGTCCATCCTGTCTCTTTTACACATATACATTGTAGAATTCCTCTGGGGACCAAGGGGATAAGTGATGTGCGTGCAGGCACTCACTCATATGCATCCAAATGAATTACTCTATGTGATAACGCAGACTATTTTTTAACAGGACCCCTGCCAAAAGTAAAGAATTGGCAAAAGATGTACATTAGCATGTATTCAAATACTCACATCCAAGAATTACAGCATACACCACACATCTCACTGGGCTTTGCAGCCATTGCAATGAGGGACAGAGAATAGCACCACAATTCAAATCATAGTATTTACAGAGTCTTGATCCATCCACAAATACTCCATTTAATATCTCATCTAATGGTCTGTATAGTAGTCAGGTATACTAAAATAAAAATCAATTTACAAACCAAAAATAGGACCTATATTGTTGTCACAAAGCATTTATTGCAGATAGCTCATCTAGCTTTTATCACAGACTTCACCAAGATAACTTGTTTAGTGCAATAATTTGGTTTGTAGGTTTGTAGATCTTTAAAAACCAGATAGGAGCCTAGAGGGCCTGCCTACAGAGATTGTTCACCCAATGGGATATTCAACTGCATCATTACATACTAAAACTCTAAACAAATCTGCTTCTTTGTTTGCCTATGGGCTGAATTGTAAGAATAGGCTAATCATAATTCTCTAAACCACATGGATGCTGTGGGAATTTATTAAGGTTTGTAACAAGTGTTTTGAACATGTATTGTAAAGCTGCTATTCAAGTTTTAAGTATTCAGCAGGTCTAGGTTTGCTCAAATTCTTGAGCTCTCAAGGAACCTGATCTGAGTTCTGATTGTAAGAAAACTTGAAAACAGTTGAGATTTGCCTGGTCTCATGTTTCACTGAACATACAGCATAACTGATAATGATCCTTTCTGATGTATTTTCCATTTCCTCAAGTCTTTTGGTTTACTTTCTAATGGCTGGGCAACATACACATGTGATACTGCTTTTGCGAGAGAAGCATGCCCCTAGCAAGTTGCTCTAGGTATCTTACACATTCATGCTTTCCATGCATTGTAAACCCAGCTAGTTCAGACATTTTTGATACTTAAAATATAGCTTCACTAGGAGGCATCTTAGTGTACAGTCATTGTATTGAGCAAAAAAACCTACAGAAAAATATACCTTGTTGTCCAAAACAGTGATAAAAATGAATTGAGTGCAGTTATGCTATGAGTGCAGAGCCTTTCACATCCTTATTTCATCTGTCTTCCATAAAGGACTTTAATCTCTGAAGAATCCTGCAGAGACTGGGGAAGCTTTCCAGAGATCACAGAACTGAGCCTAGCTCTGGAGGCCCAAAGCCAGCAGCAGATTCCCATTGAGTTACTGCTTTAGAGTTTGTCACTCAGCTGACTGCAAACAACTACATACCCATAGCATTACAGATGTGTTTCCGACTGTCAACTAGGATGCACATTTTGTAGCCTGCCTCCCACCATCTAAATCTATCTCTGTTTAGCAAAGACATTCAGCTGAGCACTCACAGTATCTAAGTAAACTTCAAAGCACAAAATTGGACCTTGTCTTAACCACATCCATCTAAAACTCCTGCAGACCACAAGCTAACACAAAGTTCAGCAATGCTTATATGTTCATTACTGAACAGTTCAGTTGCAGCTGCATGTCTCTCTCTAAATCACCCTTGTGAGCCACAGTCTAAAAAAAAAAAAATCAGAGGCAAAAATACACATTTTTCTTCAGCAATAAGACCCAACATAATTATAGAAATCTTGGCATATCCCAAAACCACTGAAGCCTAGAAAAATCAGTAAGGATCCCTTTTTCTATATCTATTTAGGTAATTTTGCACCTCTTCTTCTCAGGTTCACATCCATATCCAGTATCTTATAGAACCTCTGTACAAGGGACTTAATATCTAAATAAACTCTAAATGTCATATCATTTTGAAGAAATGATATAAGTACAAACACATGCCAAGATTCTCCTCCCATATAACCAGTAATTTTGCTAGTATTTTTCTACTAGTTAAAAATATTCAAGTTATGAGGCAAAAAAGATACAATATTCTGCACAATAATTAAGAATGAGCAAACCTCCATACAAAACCCAATGTCTAATAAATCACATAGGTATTTTTAACATGTCTTTTTCTCTACAGGCTGCCATTCCTCAAGCTATGCTTCCTTGGTCAAGCCTTCTGCTAGGAGAAGGTATCAAACCACAACCTAACAGCCCACTTCCAGTCAAACACCCTTCTCTTCCTCCAAAACCCAATTCCTACCATAATTTCTGTAATAAGTAGTCCTTCATTTCTTCCTTCATAAGATCAGGTCTCCTTACAAGTCTCCATACAATAGCACCTTCCTGAAAACTTCACCCATGTGATACTGACTCCTTCTCCTCCTTATATGACCTTCCCCTGAGTGTTTTTATTCCCTACAGCTGTGCTCCTTCCCCACACCCTACTGTCAGCCTTCTACCCTTTCCCTGCCTTGTGTATTGCTTTTTTTAACCCCCCACCCAATCAGGACAATTTACCTGTACAATAATTTATTCTTTTTCCTTAGATATTTATTTGCTTGTGTGACTTATTCCTCTTCTAACATTACCGAAGTCCCTGAAGACATTAAAAAACAGTGTTGAAACATTTAATAGAAATGACCTGATTTGTGCTACTTGTAAAACAAGGTTGATATAAAGTCGTTGTTGCCATCAGTCATCAAATAGAGGGAAAAATCAACTGCCTCTGAATCAGCTGAACATAATGAGGAAATATTAAGGATTAATAATTTTTAAAAAAGCTGTGAAGTGCTACAGTTTAGCTATTGCTTTGCAGTGCATTAGCCTTTCCTGCAACACTGGCAGAAATTTCAACATTTCGAAAGGGTGGGCAGACATAAATACTCTTTATGAACTAGGGCCTTTTGTTTCTAGTCCTCTAATAAAATTCGGGGCCTAACTCAAGGCATCTTGAAGTTGCCCAATTCTCCACTAAATTCAGTTATTCACCTCTGANAGAAATAGCCAGCTTGGGTCCCTAATCCTGCAGCCTCTGAAAAACTGAGGTCTTGACTTTGAGCTCCCTAATAACCACACCAGCTGTAGTTGAGATGATTCATAGATTTTCCAACCATTAAGATAATTCAATCTGTTTGAGTAACACAACACTTAAAGTCTTACATGGTAGTTCATGCAGCACAATGGTTCACAAACCATGCTGTAATTTTACTATTTCTAGAACAAAAACTAATTAAGTGACTGAAACAGAAAAAAATAAATTGAAGTTGTAAGGCACACACATGTAGAATTGTCTTTAAACAGAATGTCCCTTGGCAATGTCTGAATTCCAGTACAGGGGTTCCTTAAAGAGTCTTTTTAAAAGTCATCTGATTGAATTATCATCTTTTCCTAAAGTCAGATGTTAGCCTGCAAACAGTCACCCTAAGAAAGGATGAATATTTTAAGTTTATGCACTCCCCAGAGTGTATAATCTTGGTGGGGCAGCTGCATTGCAGTAAGCAGGCTGCTCTATTATGTATCACAGATTGCTCCTCATCTATGCGAGTACTGTCACAGGAAAAAAATAGTCAAGCAAGAGAGGAAGAATGTAGAGCTTTCAGCAGAGGGAGGTATTGACACAGCATATAACTCCAGGGGAGGGAATCTGAGATTGACTGTTTCAGTGCTTGTCTACAGTTAGAAGCAATATATCCCTCCTCTGGCAGTACTTTTTTTTTTCTTTTTTTTTTTGTTAAAAAAGGGGAGTAGCCTTCCCTTAAACAGCTTTGCTTTGCAGATGTTGAGTTGCATTCTGTTGTCAGTGGGGAAAAAAACACAAAAGAAAACAAATGAGAGGGTGGGGTGAAAGGAAATAGAGACATAAATTTAAAGAGAGAAGCCTTGGGTCACTAAAAATAGCCACAGCAGATAGTGTAACTGAAACCTGCCTAGTGCCTATGCTGTCAGCGCAGCGCACAGGGCAAAGTTACATAATATTTTCCACATTTATTTCAAGCAGGGCAGCCTGCCAGCTTGATAGATTTCTAGAAAGGGTGGGAGAGAGAGAGTGGTTTGATTCACAAACTGCTGCATTTACAGCTCACTCCACAGCCACTGCCTTCCCCTCTTTGGGCGTTTACCTTTACAATTTGCCAGACAGCAGTGTGAGCATAACCCTGATATAGAAAATAAGTCACTCTTCAGACTGTCTAAAGTACTACAGCTGCAGAAGTTAGCTTTGGTTATCTTGTTTGGAGGGTGCTAAGGTGCACTGATTTGCTGAAAGTTCAGTAGTTGTCAAAGTCCAGAAATGAGAATTAGGAAAAGCACCTCAACAAAAACGTGAGGAGAGAGGGGAACTTCAGTTCCTGATCCTTCACTGCCCTCAGCTTCAGCAAGAGACTCCACGAGTCTTTAGAAAGAAAAAGTTTCTGCAAAACTGTCAAAACAAAAGTCAATCCATAATTGATTAAGGTTAGAAGTGGGCATGAATCTCCAAAATGGACCTGAATTTTCTCACAAGACAGGGCTGCTCTGATCAAGTGCCTGGATGAAACCAACCACCTATTTTCCTGTGAGGAATTGCTAGGAAAGGTATAATTATATGAAAAACATTTGTCAAGAACAGTCATACAGACTAAATTAACAGTTCTGTGTTACGTGTGACAGGACAATCCATAAAGCAAAGCACTGGCCTGCATATTCCCTGCATTTAGTCTGTATTTTCTTTACATGTGGCAGGTTCTCCACTGGGACTTCTCACATACCTCATTAAGATTTTACTGTTGCTGGCAAGTAATAACATTGTAGCTTCCTGTCAAAGGTAGACAGGAAAAATTACCAGAAAAATTACAAGCAAAAAAGTCTGTTTCCTACATCCAACTTGCATGAAGAGAAAAAGGGGGTGGAAGAAAGGGAAAAAATAGAACACTGATATCATTGTAATAAATCCAGTATGCTGTCCATGAACCAAACTACAGAAAACAGAGGTTAAGACTATCCTTTCCTCTCCCATCCATAATGTATGCACAGCACCATATATGACTCTGTAGCGATATTTGAATGGGAAATAATGGGAAAAAATGAGCTGGGCCAATTCCCACCCAACTGAAATGGATCTACACAGCATAAAAGTTGCTAATACGTTTATGTAGAATATTAGTTCCAGTATCATTAAATCAAACTACTCCTCCAAAGTTGCTCTGACCATGTTTTTTAAATGAAGAAAACAAAAGGATGCCAGCTAAATGCCAACATGTCATAATTTTAACCTGTAAAGAAGAGATGTTCCCAGCCCAGAAAGAAGATTAAAAAAAAGCACAGTTCATGAAACAATGAAATTATGTCAAGTGAGGTGTAATATTTCCTCTTGCTAGTAACATTGTGCGCTTTGAGAGTAATGTCTTTGAGCTTGAAATCATCCTCCAAAACAAACTCTTTCAACATTGGTCTCATCAATAGTTTACAACTGGAGTCTACGGGCTTTGGTTATAATGATCTCCCCTCAAAATGTAGAGGGTAGAACATATTTAAAGATGACTTTTGTTTCTTACGACCATGCTTAAAAGGAATCCCTCCATTTCTTTTCTATCTTGGATGACATTTTATCATTTCCACACTTTTGCCAG
>VZTO01026639.1:21676-43441 GCA_013400615.1 Syrrhaptes paradoxus
TACAACTAAAAAAAAAAAATGTAAAAAAAAAAGAAAAAAAGACATCCTAGTATTTGGAAAAGGATAACCTATTCACAAACTGATAAAACAGAATAAATCGTCCCTAACCCAATAAACTATGAGATTATGTAGCATCATCCAACTGTAACAATTTTTTTCCACAGTGTTATATTGCCCTTCATTGAGTTTTCTGAATATTTAAATATCAAATAATGAAGAGTGGCAAGAAGGGAAAATAGAAGCAGAGGCAGAAGTTTGCTGCAGGGGAAGAAAACAAAATTTAAAAAAATGGAAAAATGGAAATCGGGATGTTTGAGGAGAGCTGAGTCAGACCCCAAAGAACAGAGAGTGACTAGGACAATAGGCTGGGACACAAAGACTCTGGTTCAATTCCAGGCTCAGCCACAAACTCTACAGCAAGTTGTATGACAGACTTGGAGCCTCAACAAGCTAGTGGTGAAAGGGGACAAAAACCTTCCACCTCAGGGAAAGACTAGTTATGACTATGAGGCACAAAGTGCATCTATGACCACCATGCTATGAGGTCTGCCAGGGACATACCCCATTTGGCTCCAAACAATAGCAGAGGGAGCAGATGCAGTATCTGCATAGTTCTTCACCAAAGTCAGTCAGCTCTCCTCAGCACCAGTATTACCACCCCAATAAGAAATTATTGTCAAGCACAACATGCACTGCGATTTCAGTGCAAAGTTTGGGGTCACTATGTTGTAGCTTCCTAAACACCCAGAGTAAAGTTTGCCAAAGCTCAGGTTTTTTACTTCTGCTGCAGAACCACACTAAATTGTCGTTCTCTTTCTGGGACCTGAGCTAATATATCTGCACTGTGCTATACTATACTGTGTCAAATTAAAGACACATAATGAATCATTCATCTCAGAGTTTAAAAGTAGAATATACACTCTATTATCTCTCAAAGGGAGAAGAATGTATCACCTCAGTTCCTGAGGCACTAGTAAATATGTTGCACATTGTAAATGCAAAATTTCTTTTGCTTTTGACAGTAACTAAACAAAAACTATTTTAAATGTATTTTACTTTCTGCTATTCCAGACCTTTAGAGTTCATATTCCTCACTCTTCAGAAAAGGAAATTCAAAAGCTGTAGCTAGACAGTAGGATTCAGGAGGGCACCGTAGTTCCCAGGGGAGGGCATGCCCTTTCACCACATCCTGACCCGTCCTCGGGTAGAACAAGTTTGAGTACTGTTTTTCTCGCCCATCATACGCTCCTACCTAGCTGTTCTCAGAAGGGTATGTATGGTGAGAGCTGTGGTTTTGTTGAATAGGCCCTGGATGGGACACGGGGAACGGGGACCAGCTGAGCTGCAGACATGTGCTTCACTACTGCCCCTTTCACTGTCACAGTCTTAATGCTGGGACAGTGGGTACAGCACTGGTATTTGACATGGCTGGATAATGCCATCTGCATTTACTACAATTATTAATGTAGGTCTTTCTATTTAAACTACAGAAATACACTGCTAGCCCAGAAAGTGATTACAAATGTTAATTAAACTCTAAACTTGAGGTAAATACTTAAATGTTCAAAGGCGGTTTCTCTTTTTTGATTGAAAATGAACTTGGGTCTTCCCAACTGTGTAGGAAAACTCTTTTAGAGATATAACTCTCTATTGAGGCTGGTTTTCCATTATATATTTACTTTTATTACAAGGCAATATTGCTAGACTAAGGATTATTATTTACACAGTACTATAAATTTGTAGGGCACTTCAACATCTATAAAGCAGAGTAGCCCCAAAAGCTCTTAATTTATTGATGTACTGTTGCAAGGTGACAAAGGCCCTGAATTTTCACTGAAAGTACTCTGTAATGGGAGTTCTCATCACCTTGTAGGAAATGAAGGATAGGCATACTCACTTAAATACACGGTGTTATGTTGCTATGGGAGGTAATTTCATCTAGGCCAGCCAATAGAATGGCTTAAAAAGTAATATGAAAAGCTGTAACTCAGGGTGCAATAGGGGTTTTTTGACAGCTGGGGCAATTTTGCCTTAGACATAACTGAGATGCCAGCAGGTTTTCTTACCTCCATGTTTAGCAGAGGGTTGCTAGCATAGCTCCACCAATACGTAGGAGGTTGAGTCAATCACAACACTAAACTTCTCAAAACCAGAGTGCTTAACATCTTTAGTGCACAGTCATAATGAACTCACAAAGCAGCATCTGACCAAGATTGTTCAATACTGCTGTTATCCAGGCAAGGCAAGTGCTATCTATTAATAATGATACCATACAACTCTAATTTTCACCAGAATTCCATCAGAAGAAGAAAGCAGAAAAAATGTCTTTTCTGAAACCAATGATTATATGACTTGAGAAGATACATAAGTCATAATCAAGTTACTCCTGCAGTATTATCATAAACATAAAATATATGTGCTTGTAGGCAAGGTGTCTCTGGTCTTAAATTCTTAAACCAATGTGCTTTCACGTCTACCTCTGTGCTTAGGGTTAAGGGGTAAGGTGAGAAGGTTGGTTCCTAGAACAATGTGAAAGGTGTATGCCTCATGACACTGGAGTTTGGTGTAAACTGATCCTCTTCACAACTGGTCATAACACACCGTTACAAGAGTCCAGGACAAGGCAATGGCTGGCCTTTATGTGGTTTCATAGCACTACCACATTAGCAGGAATTACAGAGCTTTCCACTGCCCAGTGCCTCTTATGAACAGGCCCTGGGCCTTTCTCCTTCTGGGCCTAAATGAACATATCTTGTCCCAAAAGGCATGAAGGCATTGGCACCATCTCACAAAGCAGTTTGGACACTCTATGGAAAAGATGTCATGTATATACAGGTCTTCAATACACATAGAGCACTGCAAGAATGCAATATAGGAACCACAAAACTTAACTCCATTCTGTCCTCAGTCAGGCGCAGTCCAGCCTCAGCCTGACTTAAAATCTTACATGTTTTCTTTAGTTAGGGTTCTCTGTACAGAGTGAAATAATACACGAAAAAAAACCCAGAAGAGTGAAACAAGGAAAGGAAAACAACTGACAATGGCATAGAAGTAAGTGTAAGACATAAATCTCACTTCAACTTTATACCTTCCCACTAAGTATAACCAAGTTAGACTCCCTTCTCCTGGCACAAGCTGAAGGATTTCATACCTTAGAAGTATTTTCACTTATAATCAATTTTAATTTTCTCTTTGACAGTCACAAAATTCCACCTGGGCAAAGCACTTTAAAAACCTACTTATATATACCTTGCTTCTTGCTTCTCTATATTAAAAAATTGTCTTTAATTACTTGTAATTTGCTTGCATTGTGCAAACAATCTAAATTCTGCTGGTATATAATGAAATGCAAAGGAAAACAGAGAAAACTGGACAGAAAAATTCTCAAATAATATCTTAATTATAGCAACACCTACATCTAGATAGTTGAGGTATAAACTGGATCTAACTTTGAGTCCAAAACTGGGGATTCTGCAGAAATGTGGGTAGATTCCTTTTGTGTCCAGAACAAAATCATTTTTCCAATGTGTCAGAAGATCAGAAAGTTGCAGATAGTTTTTTCACTCAGTTGTTCTATTGTACATTTGAGATTTAAAAACCACATATGACCACACAGATTTAGGGGGTACAAATTAAACGCAGGTATTGAATTATTCTGTCACTTAAAGTTTGCAAATTAATTCAGCCTCACTAGGAAAAGAGCTTTGTAACAAACAAACGTAACAGCTAAAACTGAAAGGAGACTGAAACCCACAACATCCAGAGGATGTTACAGACATCATTAAAAGACGTCAGAAGAAAGTACTGAAGAAACAGGTCCCCCTCTCTGCAACTTATGAGTGCCTACTGCCTAGACTAATTCAAACTCATGCAGCTGAAGAGGTCTTCTGACTGCGCAGTTCAGCAGGTTCAGTGGGCAGCAATAACCACAGGGCAACAGCTCCTGGGTACCATCCTGAAATAAATGGAAGAACAGATCCCAACCAGAATCTTCTTCCTTTTCTTGATTCTGCAAAATTGAAATACATCCTTGTAGGTTGCTTTTGTGATTCTTCCCACTTAGAGGCTCTCAGATTCCCTGGGGACATGAAAGTACAATTTCATTTTTTGAGAGGAATTAAAAAAGACAAACCAGCCAAGAAGGAAGAGACAAAAACAACCCATGCACTTATATTTAAAAAAAAAAAAAGCAAAACCCAGCAAGTGCAGGAGTAGATAAGCAGGAACGTTCTGGTCAAAACTCTTCTTTACAATGCAGTTTTCACCATCTAAACAACTTAAACTCCCTTCACTTGGATTCAGTAGCAGGTGATCCTTTTCCCGACTGCTCATCTGCAGAAAGCTGTCACAAAAATCTTCCCCTGGATTTACAGCTACATGTGCAAAATGAGCTCTGTGATCTTCTGCCTTTGGGGAACCTGTGAACTGAGCACTACACCACAGCCCCCCATACCCTGAGGCCAAACTATAACATCGCCTTTGTTAAGACCCGTTTGTTCCAATTTGTCAAAAATTTACGTTTCAGAGATGAGGAACCCAAAAGCAAAACTGGACTTTTAGGTACAGTCCCTTCATTTGTAGCAGCTGAGTCCCATTCCTAAAGCAAAACACATATCAGGGTGATGCATTCACTCCAGAGAACATCTTGCTATAAGTAGCATGGGTAGACACATCTACAATCCCTGAGACAACACTGCTCACACGTTTTATTTTTCCAAAGGGGAAAAGAAACATCCATCCCTCTTCAGATTCCACATAGTACCATATTACCTATTGTCTGATCATGGAGGCTGTGATATTCTAATCTGTGTAGAGAAAAAAATGTAGCTTGACAAGTATTTAATCCCCCGTCATTTGTAATTATTGCAGACAGCAGGGAGTGAAATCCTGCAGAAGGCACAACTCCTGAATGCAAACCAGAAAGAAAAGTAGTAAATACGTCTCTCCTAGAGAATCATCAGTGCCTGCACCTGGATGTCCAAGAACTATTTTTTTGTTCAGTGGATCATACATCTAAAGAAATGGTCAATATTTACTGAAGATCTGAACAAAATAAATGTACATTTGGTTTGTATGCACCAAATTCAGAGGCAGCAGTGAAGCAATGACGGAGCCTCACTGTGCAGTGTGCAGCGCCACAGAGATCAAACCTCAGGTGCTACTGGAACATGTTGTGCTCTTCAGCCTCTCATCGCCTGCTGCTATTGGCTGACTCTAAGTATCAGATGGAAATATCACACCGCAGCTCACCCAAAACTGCACCCACTCTTTCACAGCAGCAGACATTTATGACTTGCAGTTTGCGTCACTGATGCCCCCTAACAACAAGAGCCTGCAAATCTGCCTGCATTTGCAAAGTAACCAAACTGACTTATCTAGAAGTGCATGCTTTTTTGTGGCTCTTTAAAAAAATAATCTTTATTCTGGCATCTTTTTTTAAAAAAGGTGTTTGATTTCACAGCGATGATAATATTCTTTGGAGAGACATTTTGTTCATAAAATCATGCTTTTAAAAAATCTTACTGCTAAAAGAACTGACAACAGTAAGACAGTGTTATCCCCCACGTAGATGGCAGTTTAATGGGTTGAGATAACTTCAACAGTTTGTTTTGACAATATTTGCTAAAGTACTGGAAAAATAAAACAGAAATCTGTAATTTCACTCCAAGTGCAGACATCTTTAGGCCTGACGTTGCTCAGGTTCTTCTGCACATTGTCTGCCAAAGGTTTTGCCTTTTTGCTCTCATTTGCATTCCCAAGAGATACCAGTTCAAAACTTTCTGCCATCTGAGAGGAGCTGGAATGCTTCTCTTCTGTTTCTATAAAGTCTGGATTTATAGAAACAACATAAATTAGGCAAGTCCTCCATAACTTGATCCCTGCAACACTCACCCACTAGAGAGGGAACATATGCTCTAGTTTCTATGACGACAGGATTTATGTTCACTGTGGCAGGGACTGGGACCTAGATCTTGCTTCTCCCTACCATGATGCAATATTAGTTAAGAGAAAGTTGCCAGATGAATAAAGAGGCAGAGGCAACATGCAGAAATCACTTGCAAGAACAGTTTCAGGGTCACTTTTACATAGCATTCACTGGTAAGGATACTTCTGTGAAGTGGAGCTATTTGTCTCTCTACACACCAGATTTTCACAGTTACATGGTAAGCAACTACTGCAAGTTTTACATTTAGTATCAGAAATACTGAGATCCAGACTCTTTGAAAAATCTGCCTAAAATAAAGGGAGCTGATTACCTAAAATACACTCATAAATTCTTCTTGATGCCCACACTTGCATGGGAGATAAAGGCAGACACCTGATGATGGGGAAGAGATTTGAGCTAAATCAGTTTGTTCCAAACAGCTCAGGCATGTAATTCAGTTGCTAACCAGCTTTCATATAGCATCTTTCCATGTACTCTGCACACATCAAATAAAGATCACGCAGTGTTAGAATTGTTTTGAGTTCTAAAAAATAAAACATCAAAGCTGTATAGAATCAATTACTATCATAGATTCAACTACAAACTGTATTTCCAATGGAAAGCCATATCATACATTTCAAAACCCTAAATATTTCTCTTATAACAGCTTTACATACGGAACAGTATCTTGAGTACTCTTGATTTACTGAAATATTTTGTGTCAATGTTTCCATTAGCAACTACTTCAGTCTCCCTTTTCTCTGGTAAAATATGGTATCTTTCCTAATCCTTCTGATTTGTAAGATAACAGCCTTATTTCTACTACTGGTGCAGGTGTTCCTCCAGGCACTGGAATTCAATAAAGCAGATGTATTCAGACAAAAATGGCTGCTGAGCAAGGCCATACAAAGTTTCCAGTGTTACAAAGAGGCCCAAGGGACACCGTTGTGAGCAGTGTGCAGGACGGCCATTCAAAGGTGCAAAATACATTATCATATCACTGGTTGACAGAGACAGGATATATGCACTGACACTCAAACTATTCTGAATGTAAGCTATTTCCCATACTAGTGGGAACTGCAGACAGCAAGCTTGCTGCTTGGTAGAGCACCAGTGAAGCTTGTGCTTTTTTTGCCTTAGAGCACCAGCAGCTCATGGGCCCCACCACCTTCTAAAGTTTTGACTGACCAGCTGCCACAGTCACAGCTCAGCCTTTGTCCTGCCATTGTCCCCCACTTCTCTGTGGAGAGCTGTGCAAGGCTCAAGGGTGAGGGACAAAGCTTTGGCTCCTCAGCAGTTCAGAGAAAGCCAGCCCTGCAGTGACACACTCGATCATTCTCTTGTGCAAGAATAGAAAACCAAGCAGTTTCCCTGCACCTTTGCCTCCCCACCCAGTGGCCTCACACACTGCTGAGCATGCTCGTCAAATGCCTCTGCACTGTGTTTTGTGGAGTCATCTGTTCATTCACAGTCCAGACTAAAATTATAAATACACAATGCCATAAAAGGCCTGTGCGTAGGCCTTTCTCCTGGAAAGAAAACATATTTTGAAGATGGTTTGATGAAAGTTTGGCAATTTTATCTGCAACTCTAAGCAAACCACTGTTTGCTAAACCTACAGAACAGCAAGGTGGCACTTTGAAAGATACCAAGAATTACCCTTGACAAATGAGGAACAAAATGAGGAACATGTCTTTTTACCCAAGACATAATTATGCATAATTATGCATAAAACCAGTAGTCTAAAAGTGTCCAATAGACTTGATAGATAAGGAATTTTTTGGCTGCATAGGCTTTCTGAAAGCACTGTGTATCAGGAGGATACATTTATATACCCCTGTCTAATAGCTTCATGTAACAGCCTTCAGGTAACAGCCTTCTGCAGCTCTTTCATAAGAAATTTGAAGAAAAAATATGGTATGGTGGTGTTGTGCAGGACTAATATAATAAGTTTAATATTTTTATATTATACTGTCCTCCTTGTAAATCCATTCCTTAACTCACCTTCGTACTTTGAAACTGAACTTGTAGTATTCATATAACTCCATGAGGTGCTAAATATCTCCAGTGACATGTTTGGTATTGTGGCAGGCATATCTTGATGTGTTCAGTAATTAGCATGATACCACTTCTCCTCCCTCTCTCAGATGAAGATCCATATTTAGGATAATGGATCAATAACTACAGGGATGTGTTTCTGGTATATAGCTACTTTTTTGATCTTTTTTAACACAGATATTTAAATTATTCCTCTTCTGCCATGCAATCTGAATACCTGTCAGTAGTTCACTAGGAAATTTGAGTAACATACAATTTTTGTTCTCTCACCTGAAGTACAAAGGTGCATATGTTAGAATGTCCTGCTTGGAGGTCTGGGAGGACATCACCAAGCCTGTGTGGGCTGCTAGAAGGCAGCTTGTTGGGCTATTGAAGAAGTCAAAGTGGAAGCAGCCTGTCTTCCACTGAGACTGGAAGTGTCACAGCAAGGAGTCCCTGTGGTTGTCTGGTCAGGAGCTTTGGAGTGACCTTCAGGAAAGCTCTATCTCGCCCTCCACAAAGTGAAACTTTGTGAAGCACCTGAGGGACTGAACTGCAATCACTGTTTTCACCCAAGAACTTCAAACAATCTTCCAGATACAGGGCTCTGGCCATTGTAGAGAAGGTGCAGGCAGGCAGACAGATTCCCAGCTGCCTTGCTGGCATTGCTTGCCAAACAGTGGATAAACTAAATCTTCTGTAACATGTCTGAAACACTAATTTACAGGGAATATGCATTTCTTTTTCTCTCATGCTGAAGCAAAAGTTGATAAAAGCTCAGGATTTATACGCAAACAGACTTGGTTGTTCTCTGGTTGCAGAGGAGAAGCAACAGGAGTAAGGGCTGCATAACTGGAGCTCATTGCCCCTTTTATCAAACACAGCTCAGGCATGCTGATGGTTAGATACACATCAGACTTTCAAACTGTGGTTTATATAGCTGCTAAAACTCACTAAAACAGCACACACAAATTTCCTTCTCTTCTCTCAAATCAAGAGCCCCTGACAAGAATCAGTGTTAATCCTTGGTTGCAAGATGGTTTTTATCCGTCCCAGAGACAGTTTATACTGCAGTCCAGCACTGTGTAAGCCTCGGAGACCTCTTATGTAACGTATCTCTTTTACAGCGCGGTGTGTATTTCGCTTAGGCTTGCAGTGTGCATTGAAAACCCTGTCAGACTGGGACCCACGGGAGATACTGAAGCAAAGATATGGAATATAGCTTTTCCTTAGGAAAAAAAACCTGCTTGCCAGGCAGGAAGACTTTATGCATGAGGAGATGGAAGATGGTGTGTTCCACATTTTCATACACACCTCTGAGACAACACCACAGTATCTACTTCTTATAAGAGAAAATAGTCCACCCTTATTTATTTCCGATGGACCAAATAACTGCTAGAAAGACCCTCAATACAGCTATTCTGCCTTTTGTCACAATGCAAAATACAGTATATAGAACCAGAACTGATCAAACTCAGAGGACAGTTACAAAATCTCCTAGAATTTGGAAAGACTTATTTCTGTAAGTATGTCCAGAGCTATCACCACAGTGATTTAGCATCTAGACTAAGTATAAATGAGGATAAGTGTATATGAAAATCCATTTGTTCTCTTGCTATTGAAGCTATGCTCCACCAGCATCACTTCCTTGTTCCAATGGCCTGGAGACAGAACGCCCTTGTCACCTGACAACAATTCCTGCATATGAATTTTCTTGTATTTTTGCTAAAGGCCACCATTGCTTAAAGCATTGGAAAAAAAATTCCTACAGCAGAAAAGCTCTCAGGATCATTGTTAGAGACCATGGAAAGGTAGGAACTGCATGTTGCTAAATTAGGAGTAGCTATATTCCTTTATGCCAACAGCATAGATGGGGGGAGGGAATAAGGAGACTCTCCAGAGCAGCTGAGTTTGTGCATAGCAGTGAATATAGAGCCTTCAGTGCTGACTCACTTTTTCCATTTTTAAAATAAAAACATTAGCAAAGATATTTTTAAGCGGTTACTGTGCTTTTCTGCTGCAAGCAAAGCCTTTTCAAAAGTTTTAACTATCCTCACCCCTCCCCAGCAGTAACATATTTTAGTAATCACTCCTCTTTTATTACACCCTTTTAGCCATAAAGCCCAAGATAGTTTTACATAGAGCAGTCCTTAGTCCATCACTTACTGGTTTCTAAGGGAAAACTATTGTCCAGAGAAAGCATAGGAGGCTGGGAGCCAGGATTCCTTGGCTTTACCCTTCATGTTTCTGCTGACATGCTGTATTATGGAAAAACGAAACAGAATCCTGTTTGCAAAATTAGGGCCTGAGCTGTACAAGCAGATTTCTGTGCTCACTGAAGTTGACAGTGGCTCAGAAGTTCAGACACAGAGATCAAGATTCTTCAAAAGTAGCAAGTTTACTTATGCCACATATCCCACTCTCTAGCATCAGTAACAGCAGCAGTTGCAAAAATCTTCAGTCAAATCACAGTTTAAATTCACTTCAGGAAAAAGAAAGAAAACACTCCAGTGCTTCCAGAAGAAGGACAAGCATATGATAAGATAACACTATCAGACTTGGGCTGGTGAGTTGTGGAGTACTCTCCAGCTAAACTAAAAGGATTTCAGCAGCAGTATTCAGAAACTCAAGCACTTGGGAACACAGGAAACCTGAAGATCAAGTAGCAATGAACCGCATCTGTGATGTACAGTCTCAGACAAAGTGGAACCCAAAGACTGCAAGAGAAGTTGAGTGGCATCTTTTTTGACATTTAGAGCAAAGAGCAATTTTTCACATGCTCCACCACTCACAAGTGGTGCCTAATTAGGCAGCTAAAGAAGGCATAGATTTGTGAAAGTGTTCAATACCCAAAAGCTTAGAGCCAGGCACTTAGGACTCTGTCTTTCTTAAAAGGTACACTCAAAGATTTTGAAAGTTTGTCACATGTCCTAGGATAAAAGTGGGAGTAAAATTCTTTTGAAATCTACCTCTTGGTTATGTGGTTGTAGGCTCAGAATCACCGTTTTCCCTTGAAAATAACTGCAAGTACAAAGCAACAGCTTTAAAAAGAGAATTTATTTTTTTAAAAAGGGTCCTATTTAAAGTTCAACTTAGGAATTCCCCACTTGGAAATCCCCATGTTCTAATGTTCCATTCTAACAATTTTTGTAAAATTCTCTTCCATGTACTTTTTAATTAGACTATCAAGAAGGCTCACTGTTTAGAACCAGTATTCCTCCTATAGTCTTGAAATTACCAGCACTATCCAGCTGATTTTAAGATTTGTCTTGCTCTCTCTTTCCCCCTCTCTTAGTATTCTTCAGCATCATATTTTTTGGTAATTTGAAAAATTCTCAGCTATTGTTTTAAATAATATCCATTTCACAGAGGGGAAGTCTATTTTTCCTATTCATCTCTTCCCTTCCACCCCCCACCCTTCCAATTGTGCATTCCTCTACACAAACAGATCCTGGAGTTTGTTGCACGGCAGTCTGTCTCCCTCTCTTTCCCCCACAGTTCCCACAAGAATATTGTATTCCTGTTTCTCATCCTGTCCCAGACTGTCTCTGTGGTTGCCATGTACTGTTTAACAGTTGCCACATTCCACCTAAAAAGTAGAAGAGTTTCTCAAAACACTCAGCAAGTTATTTCAAGTTTGCTCAATACTTCCAGACGTTCCTTCCCCTGTGACTAGTTTACAAATGCATTAGATGTAGTTTCGTGGTCCTTAGGATGATTAAGGTGCAGAAAATGTGTACTTTCTTAAGCTCACTCACCCATTATGTGGCTAAAGGCCCAAGTCCTCCCTGGGTGTAATCTGGCAGAAGTTCAGGCAAAAAATGTAAAAATGAAAACAAAAAATCCAGATTTGGGATTAGTTTCTGTCAGAAGAGAAAAGAAATGGGTAAGAAAATTCAGAGTGCATAAATTCAGACTATCAGACTCATGAAAACTGCACTTTCTCAAAGGATTTAACTCTGTCCTGGCAATCTAGATTTCCTCCCCTGAAGTAAACACAGAACAACAGCTAGGACTCAGTTCCCAGAAAACAGTGCATCCCCTCTCCAAAAATCACATCTACTAAGCTTCATAGCTGTAAGATCAGCTCATCTAGTCAAAGGGTGCACAGACCAGCATGATGCTCCTCTCTGCATTCAGCATGCCAGAGAGCTTAAGGATAATTCTGAATGCTGTATCCTCAGCTGCTAGGTCCTGAGTGGGGCAGCTCCGTTGACTTGGGAAGAGCTGTGCCAAAGTATCTGAGGATTCGGGCCCAAGCATGCACAGGAAATGAGGCTGTATAGGCAGAGCAGACAGAAAATCACTTCATTCCTGGCACACCAATGGATGAGTGCCCTGTAGATGGGAGGGTGAAAGGGAGAGGGAGAGGTTTCTCCTCCATCTCTCTGTTTTTTAAAGCTTTCCCTAGACCCTTTGAGACACAATGTCTTCACAGTGTTTGCAGGAAGCTTATACCTTTGTCCAACAGCTGCAGAAGCAGAGGGTCCAAAGGATTTATTTTTTTTTCTCTCAGTACTGATCTAGCAACAGTAATGGCATGGCAGACACAGCTGTCTTACTTGGGTTCAAAGCCAGTGTTTTTTCCTTTTTTCCAAACACACACACACATACTCACTGTATCTTTTGATAACAGAGATGCTGACATCATCTCCTACACAGTTGTATTTCCCCCTCTATTTCAAGACCATAGAGGTATAAAACAAATACACTGTTGAGAAGGGGGAAGTGAGGTTTCATATATACCCCAAGTTGCCAAACTTAGATCTTAAACTTTTTAATTCACAATACTCACTATCTGGAGAATTTGCTTAGCACACAGATAAATCTGCATTTTCTTTTTAAACACTACTGCTATGAAGCTCTAATGAGTCCTTGCAGAAAAAAAAAATATTTGAGAGACAAATTAACTTATCCTTATTTTTATGATTAATTGCACAAAAGTCACTTCAACTGTACACCTCTACCCCTCTATATGTCAAGAGAAGAAACAGCAAGAGAAGAGTTTCTGCAGCATGAGCATGAATACTTTTTAAGGAATGAATCCCTATTGTGTGATTATATTTCTTTAGACTTTCTATTTACTAGAAAACTTTTCCTTGTATCTCTGTTTTCCACTAAAAATTGTATCTTCTTGCTGCTTATGAAACTGCCTTTTAAACAGAAATATGGCAACTTCCATCTTGGCGTCAGGGCAGTTCAAGTAAATTTGCACTTTCCCTTCTGGAAAACAAAACAAAATTCTCACTTATCAGGGAAACTCTTAACCCACAACATTGTATATTCTATAACTCATACAAATTCTTTAGCTTTTCCAGCTGAAGATAGCCGTTAGCAAGAGCAGGAACCTCTTAAAACCACCTAGTCTACCCCCTTCCCTGCCTTAAAGCTTGGCTCCTCTCAGTCTGTTTTTCTGCTGCGTTGTGCACACACTCTCACAGCTCTGTAAACAGAGCTCCTCTGCTTTTCACTCTCACCCTTATGTGAAACTTTCTTATTTCCATTCTGATGGAGTTGAACGTACTTGATTTTAGAAGCTTGACCTGCCCTGCTGGAGAGAAGGTTGCGGAATAAGTGATAATGCCAGGCCTAATAAGATAAAAATCCAAAGAATCACAGGAGAACATCAGACTATGCTGAAAATTTGCTTAGCTGAGAAAGGGACAGAAAATTCCATACTCCTTACGTTCCTTTCATATGGTACACAGGGTAATGTTTCTTTCTGCTTGGAATTTTTAGCCTTTAAAAATGTTTTTTGAGCTACTGCATTGTGTCTCAGCTGGTCTTTCTCTTTTACCCCATGATGATAATTGTAATGCCTGTGTTATTCCTCTAAGGGTTCCCTTGAAGTTGACTACACCTCCTGTTAATATAAGGCCCAGAATGGAACATAACATTCATGGTAAACTGCTTGGATTTGGTCCCACTTACAACCCCTTTTTTGCTTGTTTGAGTTCTTTTGGTTTTGGTTTTGGTTTGGTTTGGTTTGTTTTTTTTTAATGTGATTCCATTTATTTGAATGTTTCTCTCAACTATAGTTGCTTAACCAAATGAATGTTTCCAGTCTGAAGTCAATAGCTGTATCTTCTCCATGGGGTGACTAGGAGGTTCAGTTTATTGCCTCTGAAGGACTCTCTGATTAAAAAAGACCACTCACAGCCAAACATTTTGATTTCAGATGACATGTGGCTGCTGGGGAAGCAACCGTGACAGTCAATTCACTATTCTGGACTCTGGTTTTGTGGACAAATCAGATGGGCTACGGTGGACATCAGAGGTTGAAAACTGCTAGTACAACAAATAGATTTTATAATTAATAGATGTGTCTCAGAATACTGAAACAAATTAAATCTAAATTAATCTATACTATACCAAAATCACAGTGGGGCGTTTCCCCAGGATGAAAGCTTCCTCTAAATATGCTAACACTTTTTTTTTCTCCCCAGCAACAGCAGAACTGTTTCACAGCTTGTAGAATAACCATTCTCCTGAGTTTTAACCCATCCCATATGTCAGTCTGATCGGACAGAAGAGCACGTAACACACAACCAATGTTTAAGATGTAAGGACAAAATCACCAGGAGTGAAAAATGGCTATATGTTGCTCTGCCTTCTGTGTCTTTCTTCCCCATTCTCCTCTTAATATGAAATGTCTGTAAAGATTAAACATCATCATAATTACAAGATTTTCAGACAAAAAATAAATCAGTGTTCATAAAATGAAATGCAGTCACAGGTCCAACCCAGACTGCTTGTTGTGGCACTAAAACAAACAAGTTAAAAATAAAAGGGATGAAAGACATGTTAATGAACATGAGGTCTCTTTATTGCTTTGTACAGTGAAGAAGGAATTCCCTACATGTGAAGGCAAATGTCAGCTGCTCAAAATGCATTGCTAGCTTTGGACATGGCAATAGATAGCACCTTCCACTACAGGCCTTTCTTTTTTAGACTTGGGTATATATATATTAAATATAGAGATGCAAATATCAGGACAGCCACATCAATTTCTATCACAGACTACTAAGGCATGGATAAAGTCACTCAGTTTCTTAAAAGCACATCACATAGTCATTAAAATCTCAGTAACTGTTCTTATTTTTCAACATCAAAAATAGATTCAGATATTTTTAAGATCTATATTAACTTGACTGACAGTAACTGACTCTGAATTACTACATCTATATTTAGAAATCTCTGTACACACAGTTTACTGCATCAAGAGTCATATTCAGCTATTCATACATTGTTTTCAGAAATGATGGGTTGTACCAACTGCTAGGATTCATCATATAAAGTCACCAATGAGTTTTTCACTGTGCTTCTCGTTGCCCTTAATAAGCAAATCTCGGGACCCAAGAGCCTTCTGATATTTTGGGAAGAAGAAATTAATACAACAGCAGGCTACATACATACATATACACACACAGATTATTTGCTTTCTACATTTCTAAACACTGGAACTTTTAGCTTATTTTCATTATAAAGACACTGAAGAGTATCTTGCTGTTTGCAAATAAAATCTTTACATTCAAAAGATAACTCAGATCTGGAAGCCGCTTCCACTCCTGAGACCTGTCTGTGGAGTCTGTCTTACACGTAAATCTAAGAACTCCAGAAAATTTTTTTCAGTTGGAAAGAAGATAATCGTAGACTGAAGACAAGGGGACAAGAAACACAGTTACAGTGGGAAAATAAATTCATCTTAGTTTTCAAAAGTCAGAAAGTGCCCAAAACAAAATCAAACAGAATGAATCTCTAGCCCTTATTTTAAGAACAAACCCCTATTTTATTAATTTCTTCTCTTTCTTTGTCTTTAAAGATGAAAACAAAATATAAACATTAAGTAACCTTATTTTCAATGCAGATTTTCACTGCAGGAACTTACTAACAAAAGCTACCAACAGAAAAATTTAAAAAAAAAATAAAAGGAAATATCTGCATTAATACAGTAACTTGTACATCTGAAATAAAACCCAATTGTCTAGTTTAATAATTCAAATTTTACTCTTTAAATCTTGATGTTACCCCAGACTTCTATTTTTGTACATACAGGAACAGAAATAACATATAAGGAGAAAAAAAGAAGTCTGGAAATGTTTCATTTCCTCCCCCTTCCAAAGAACTGTTGGCTGAAATTAATTCATAGAATCATAGAATGGTTTGGGTTGGAAAGAACCTTAAAGATCATCAAGTTCCAACCCCCCTGCCATGGACAGGGACACCCTCCACTAGACCAGGTTGCTCAAAGCCTCATCCAGCCTGGCCTTGAACACCTCCAGGGATGGGGCATCCACAGCTGCTCTGGGCAACCTGTTCCAGTGTCTCACCACCCTCACAGTGAAAANGAACACAGTACTCCAGGTGGGGTCTTACGAGAGCAGAGTAGAGGGGGAGAATCACCTCCTTCAACCTGCTGCTAATGCTTCTCTGGATGCAGCCCAGGACACGGTTGGCTTTCTGGGCTGCAAGTGCACACTGCCGGCTCATGTTCAGCTTCTCATCCACCAACACCCCCAAGTCCTTCTCCTCAGAGCTGCTCTCTATCCATTCTCTGCCTAGCCTGTATTCAAATGTACTTGTTCTCCAAAACAATATTTTACATTTTGCAGTACTTTAAAATTGAAATATTCTAAATTAATTTATGAACTCATTTTAGAAATGTCACTGAAAGGCAAAGGAAAATAAGTGTGAAATAAATTTCTGGAATAGCTGTAGTCTTCCTTAAAATTAGTTTAGCCAGGATTTTCCTGTATGCTTAATCATTTAGTATTTGAAAAATTATGCTGCATACTTTCTCTGGGAAAGATTCTGCATAATGTCTTGAGTCTACTGGCCCAACACACTGAAAATACAGAGCAAAGTGATCAGGACCAAAGGTTGGCTCTAACTAGGAATTTTTACTTTATTGCATTCCTTTCACAGATCATAGACATGCTAGTGGCTCTAGTGATAACATCCCACTGACATCAAATCCCTAAAAAGACAACTGGTTCTTTCCAGAGTGAGTTGGAAGATCATTTCACATAGCTCAATAAAGACAAATATTTGCCACAGGGCTCCAGTTTACACTGAAGTTTTTCAGTTGTTCACAGCAGTGAACTCTCAGGTACAAATATCAGAACAAACTGAAAAAAAAATAGCATAGGCTCTAAGAACAAAATTTCTTCTTTTTTCAAAAGTGTTAAATTATATGAAAGAAAGCTAGGCACTACAAAAGCAATAAAAATGTTGCAGAGCTTAGTCTTACATCATTCATACAAACCACTTGATTGCAACAGTATATTAAGTAATATGATTGTCCAAGTTTCACCAGATTTTAAATTATATATTCTATTAGAATAAAGTTTACTATTCTGAGCATTGTATTAGCTCTTCTTTCAGCAGTGTATATAATTAAAAGTCTCGTGTAATAGAGTTTAACTCTCTGCTGTGACTGAGCTGTCCAGTCACAACAATTTCAGTGTAGTTTTGAAAGCTGTTTATTAATAGGCATATGAAAGGTTCATAATTAATTTTCAATTTGATCTTCTTCAGTCAACAGTGAATGTAACTAAAAATATTTGAAAATATAGCATAAACTAAAATTACACTTCCTTCCATTTTGACAATGTAGCACCATTTACAGGTAGTGGTGCTACCATTAGCAATTCAACTCTGCCTACAAATTAACTGAAAATGTGCACAAATATTTGCTTTCAGTTAAATAGCTACCAAGGTGTATTATCAGTAAGTCATCTTTCAACCCTGAAGGAGTTTTAACAAAAATTTGACAAAATTACTTAAGTATAATGTGCATTTCACCTTGAGCATAGAATCATAGAATCATAGACTCATTAAGGTTGGAAAAGACCTCAAGGATCATCAAGTCCAACCCAACACCACCTAACTCACTAAACCATGTCCCTAAGCACCACATCTACGCGTTTCTTGAACACCTCCAGGGATGGTGACATGTTGTGATGGGTTAGCCCCTGGCTGGGGGCCAAACCACACACATGTTTTTTTTCCCCTAATACAGTCCCTCCACTTCAACCTGGGATTATCCTCTTCACAGATTTTCTGAAATTCCTGGATTTCCTTGTGAGATCACACATTTCTCTAGTCATTGTTTGTGCCATTTAGTGCCAACAAAAGCTAAACAATTTACAGATATGATTTGATTAAAACATCTGCTATTATTTAAATACCTATACAAGAAACAAGCCATAAAATTTAAAATTCAAATTTGAACTTTAGCAAATTACACTTCCACAGTCTGATTCAGCAGTTCTCTCTAACAAAGCTGACTCTTCATGAAGTCATAAAACTACAAGTGGAAGTTTGAAAATGAATAGACACGAATCAGTCACGTAAAGAGTCATGCACTAAGTAATTATGTAGTGTTCACCTTTAAACCGTTGTCAGTTTCTTACCACTTGTGAAATGATTGATGTCTTTTTCTATCCAAATAGGACAGTGGAAAGAATATTTTCCTCTCTTAAACAGATTTAGGCAGACCATAGAAATGCACTGAATGTTGATTAGGTTAGGAGTCAGCTTGAAATTAAAATGAAATTCAGCTGTAACTGTAAAGAATTCCACAGCACAACTTAAAAGAGTAAAGATTAATTGAAATGTAGTAAGATTGACAAATATATTTTTTAAAAGAAACTGGAACTAATAGTAGTTGAATTGTGTATTTGTCACAAATACCCATAGGCAAAAAAACCCACTGTATTTGCATAATGCAGTACTGAGACAACATTAAATGAAGGCCACTATATCTATTCTTCAGTACATCTTATGTCCTTCATAGGAAATTGCGAGCTAGTACGGAATACGTAGTAGCACCTCAATGTTCATCACATCAGACCAGAGGAATGATGTCGTGCAGCTCTCCAACAAATCACAGCTAAGCAACACTGTTTAAAATTAGATTTTCCATGAGCAACCCACATAGTAATTTTTTTTCATGTCATTAATCTATTGAAGAGATTTTAATCTCCGTGCAGATACTTCACAATTCACAGTTACAAACTATGTCCTCAATGTTACCAAGTAGGAAAACAATGAAAAAGAAGGTCAATGAGAAAACCTTTTCTCAGCTTGGGTCTGTCAGAATCATGTACTCTTTTCCTCCCCTCCCAAATCTCCCCTCATCCTCTCCAAAAAAACAGTTTAGGTATCTGTTTGGCTGAGTGCAAAAATCATCAAGGCACAAGGAATTCAAACCCTTCAGGTTCCGAGCCCAACTGTCATCTGAAACAGGAAGAGCACCGTGTTCAAGTGCCATCATTTCCCCACATTGCAGGCAGGCGAGATGTTAGAAAGCCAGATGGCACAGCACTCCATTTGAAGTCATCTTCAGAAGCTACAAAATTTACCTTTCCGTTTTGGGACTGCTGGAGCTGAAAAGGTTCAAAACTCAACTCCCAAGAAAACTCTTGTGCTTGTCACTGGTTGTCACACACATCTGGAGGGTCAGACCCTGAGGGAAACCACAGCCCACCTGCGCTGTCTGTCTATCCCACCACCCCAGCCAGGAGTGAGCAGCTGGGGGACACTGGGGCAGCCCCAGACATTGGACAGCTCCCTGGGGACAGGTTAGGCCATGGGTGGGCCCAAGTCAGCAGTACCCATGTCAGGGCAAGGCCATGGTGCTGGAGACCAGCCCTGCTGCAGCGTGACTGGGGCAGGGGCTGAGGGCCTCAGGGGCTGCCATGAGGTCCTGGGCCCTGGGCAGTGTGGGAGGAGCCCTGGGTCCAGGTAGAGACACTGGAGCCTGTTGGTGTCCCCTGGGCCCTCAGATAGGAATCCTGAAAACAATGTCATTATTTGAGCAGTATGGTGACCTAGCCAGGGCTTTAGAAATAAGCAGAGAGTGTTTTTTCAGTAATATCCCTGATCCCTGGTGTTTCAGCCACTTTTGGCCACTTTTTTTTTTTTCTGATTCAGCTGTCCAATTTATAAAATAAGCATAACAATATCTACTTTTGGAGAAATTTGACACCCCTGGTCATCATGTTCTCAAAGCGGTAAATGTTACTACATTACAGAACTATGAATGAGAGGCCAAAAAGATCATTTTATTTTGTTTTGACTAGTTGCATCATTTATCAGAAATGTATTGCAGATGGAGAAAGAGGAAAAACATTTTGTTGTTTTCCCTTCTCTCTCTCCCAAACTTAATACATTTACAGGTGCTGTTGAAATATAATTTACATCTTTTAACCTCCATCTGTGTCATTTGCAGTAGTTAGGATAACACTTCAGCAATCCTCTACTCCCGTCCCCATGGAAACTGCTATCAAACTGCCAAAAATGGGACTGAATACTTTATTTTCAATGGAGGAAGGACTTTTTTTGTTCTATGGCCGTTTCCATGGGATCAGAAACCATTGCTGGTTGCCTAATTGTTTAAAATCTTGTCAAGTGCACAGGCAAGTGCCCAACCTTTTTAAAAGTGACTCTTCTAAAGCAGAATTTGTGAGCCTGATTCTTCTTCTATCCCACCAGTTGTCAGCCATCAAATGCTCATGAACTCAGTAGAGTTTTACCAGTTTGAAACCAGCATGGAAGAAGTTTCATCATTTAATTTCAGAAGAAAATTTTCAGTGGGATGAATGAAAGAAAGAACATATATTATTTTCATTCCACAAGGTAGCTCAGCACCATTATGAAAGGAATAACTCCTGGGCTGGTGCTGTTGGCCAGCACAGGAAAAGGCAATGTATCAGGAGATGGAGGCTGCAGCCACAAAGATCCAATAGACTTCCTTTGTGACTTTCTGTTCTCTCCTATACCACCATTATATACATTTCCTAATCTACAAAAATAAAAATAATTAGAATATCAAGCTTCACTGAGAAGTGAGAAGTAATACCAACACGCAGCTCTTCTGGATGCTGTGAATTCAGAAGGCATATTTTGCTATATGGTTCCTTGAGTAAGTGCTGCAAGGCAAGCCTCAGTTATTTCTAGGTTTATAGATTAGCCCTGTGCTAGGAAATCTCCTTTGGTGTAAACAAGAATTTTCACATTAATAACACCTTCTGAGTCCAGTTTTTATGTTAATGGTAAAGAGATTTCAAACTAATCTATTAAAATTATATACATGTACCCATGAAAATATATACAATTGGCTATGTCTCTGCTCTGGTCAGAGCATTTGGTTCTGCAAAAATACAAGAATTTAAACTGCTAAAGACACCTATTATCATTAATTTGGACAATGATACTAGCCAAACAGAGGAGCATACAAAAAAATTCCAACTATACCCCAGTGTTTGACAAATAAAATATTTCAGGAAAAATGTTGATTCTACAATAAAACTTTAAACAGATTAAGTTATTTGGAACCTACAGTTCTGTATTCAGAATAACAACAAAGCATGGCATGACTAAAACATTCAGTAATTTGTGAACAGGTCTGTAGATGTGCAGCCAACTACATGGTTCTCCCCTATCATAAGATTATACTGTCTTTTATTCCAAATGCATGAGAAAGGGCTTCTTCAAATACATTGCACATAAGGCTAACACCAGAGGCAATGTAGGCCCACTGATCAATGAGGTGGGTGCTCTGGTGACATAAGATACAGAGAAGGCAAAGTTACTGAATGCCTTCTTTGTCTATACTGCCGGAGGCTGTCCTGAAGAACCAGTAGGAAGTACCCCTGAAGCCCCAGAGGAAGTCAGGACAAAGGAGGAGTTTGCTCTGGTAGATGAAGACTGGGTTAAGGAGCGGTTAAGTAATCTGGACACCCATAAACCCATGGGTCCTGATGGGATGCACCCGCGGGTGCTGAAGGAGATAGCGG
>VZTO01026639.1:44303-111236 GCA_013400615.1 Syrrhaptes paradoxus
AATATGTGAAGGGTGAGTGTCAGGAGGATGGAGCCAGGCTCTTCTCTGTGACATCCAGTGATAGGACAAGGGGCAATGGGTTCAAGCTGGAACATAGGAGGTTCCACTTGAATATGAGAAAAAACTTCTTTACAGTGAGGGTGACAGAGCACTGGAACAGGCTGCCCAGAGAGGTTGTGGAGTCTCCTTCTCTGGAGATATTCAAAGCCCGCCTGGGTGCATTCCTGTGTGATCTGATCTAGGTGTTCCTGCTCCGGCAGGGGTATTGGACTAGATGATCTTTAGAGGTCCCTTCCAATCTCTAACATTCTGTGATCCTGTGAAATAGAATTTGAAAGTAATAAGTATGTGACTAAGTAAATGTCAAGAAAGAAAAAAAAGAGGAAAAAGCATCCTCACATTCTACCACTGTTGTAGAGTTACACCCTACTTGTTCCTGGAAGGATACAGTACTTAGGGACTCAATTTTTCAAAAGTACTAAATATCCCTTTGTGAGACCAGCTGCAATTATTAAAAACCTCAGCAGCATGTGGGGATGGAAACAGGAATTAAACCAAAGTGTCTACAACAGTTAAGGTCAACAAATTTTTGAACTTAATGGATATGTGATGGTTTTGTTGAACAAAGCTTTAATCATGTTGTTCAAGGGCTAGGACCTGTTGAGGTGCACAAATGGGGTAATCAGGTGGAGAACTTTGCCTGGAGCACTTTATTTTGAGAGGCTGATTGGATACATTGGGCTTTACATCAGGACACAACTTTCTCCTCTGAATCTCCTGAAACCTTTGCACTGACCTTAAGACTAGCTATAAGATCCGGCACAAGACAGGTGCTATCCACATCTGAGACCCAAAGTGATTAGAAACAGCTTTTTTTGAAAACAGTTTCTTCAGAATAGTTCAGGACATTCTTAATTGTTCTGGTGAGTTCAACTGTCAGACCAGTAACTCAGTTAACAAAACTCCACTAACCTTGGATTGTTTAGCAACAAAAATCAAAGCAACATCCTCATTGACTCTTACAAGAAGTTTTATAAAGATTTTATCTTCAGCAAAACCAAAAAGGCTTTTGTAGGAAAGCACTGTTGAGACCTTTTCAGATAAAAGCAAAAGAAAGCCAAAGAAAGCCAGCCAGGCTTTCTTCAAACTGATGTTAAATCATCAATTAAATTTTTCTGCGCATACTGGCTATATCAGGCTTTTTACTCTCTTCTCTTGGGTATTTTCTGGCCTTTCTTTCAAAGTTCTCATACCTTCATTCAGCCTCCTCCCAGGCTCAAGATACCATGGCTCACTCTTTAAAAACTGGTCTTTTTTCTGGAAAGTGCACAGGAGCTGAGAGAAACACTCTTGACTTATACTTCAGCTTGCGTCTGGATATTGTTTGTTTAGCCTGTAAAACGCCACACACCTCAACTCTGATGTACAAACTGCACAAAAAAAAACAGAGCATCCTTTTTTGCTCTCACAACTTACCTGGAAAGGAAAAACAGCATTACAAACCTCTAGCTAGTATTAAAAGTGGAGTAAATACAATAATATTTACTTTTCAGTTATTCTACGCTATTCTGTATTTCTGCAGTTCTGGAAAAGCCGATATTGAAGTAAATTAAAGCTTTGCTCCAGGACTTAGAGTCAGAGATTTTGCTCTTTATATTTCCTACTATTCATCTGTATTCTCCTAGCAAGAATGCTGTTATTGTTTGCAGAAGTAATTTTTCTGAGTCTCATCACTATGGGTCTTGATATTGTTTTTATTAATTAGTAATCATTATGTATCAGGGTTTTTCTCATTTGTTCCATCTAGGAGATAATTCCTGTCCTCAGATGCCACTGGTTTGAACAGGAGTTTCCTGCATACATCCAATTTTTTTGTTCTTCCTGTTTGTGGGGTTTTGTTTTGTTTTAGTACTTGAAGAAAAAAAAAAAAGACAAAATTAAAAAAAACACTCTGGAAAAATAAATCACATGTACATAATGATAGAGTGTGTGTGTGCCATCTGGGTTATTTTGGGTCACATTTCATTTTCACGTCAAGAAAAAAATGGATGAATAGCAAACGGGAAAGTATCATTATAATTGGAATCCTGCTGGTTTATGCAGGCCTGCACATCTGGAATAGGGTGGGAACAGAGAAACAGAAGAGTTGGAAAGGCTGGATTTGTCTCACTAGACAAAACCAGGGAGTCTGGAAAGCACATGTAGTCTGGTTTCTTAAGTTACAGCGAAAGTTAGCACTCAGAAAAGAGAATGTTTAGCAATAAGCCCTTCCTCCCCACATATCTTATGTTCAGAAGTGCTCCTGGTTCTCTCTTTGAAGCTATGCCTCCGCCACCTCCATTTGTTACTTTCTATGAATGTGTGAGCTATTCTCCTCCTCTGCAGGCCCCAGTGAACACTTCACTGAGGTGGCAAAGTGATTCTTCTCCAGCCAGCCTCCTAGTTACAGTTTAACAGGAGCAGCTCTGGTACCATACAGCAGTTTCAACAGGCAAACACATTCATTCATGTGACTGATAAAATGTGTTTGCTTTGTGTTAAAGAATCTATAAAAGCCTTTTCTAACACTGCTATTGAAACAGTCATGGAGGTTTCATTAGTGGTAAACAACTTCAGGGCCTTATCTGGGTCACTATGGTGTTACACACGAGTCTGTGCCTAGCAGCCTTTACAGCCCTTTGGAGGCTTCATCATGGTCTCCAGCTGAGTCCCCAGGCAGAGAAAGAGCAGAGGCATGGCTTGTCTCCGTAACTGTGAAAATTACCACCCAGTCTCAGAGATGAGAGGGGTAGCACATTGATCCCAAGGATGCAGGTCTGCAGTCACTCCACAGAGAGAACAAAATGCCTTCTCACTCCCACCTCTCCAAAGAGCTCCAATACACGCAGCCAAGCCATTTGTACACTCAAGTCCAGAAGAGAGACAATACATACCATTTGTTAAATATATGCTACAGGAAGAAGCCACAAAGCTACATTAGTATTCAAAGACAGTGACAGTGTGGTGATATACACTGTCAGGAAGTATTACATATCCCAAGCACTATTATTTTTATTACCATTATTTTGTCATCTCCATCTTATTTAGCTCTCTGCTTATACTTCCCAATCCATCATACAGCATAATTACATTCATTGAATGAGCTCTCAAGTTACATTACAAAAAGAAACTCATTCTTAGAAGTTTCTCAACTGAGTCTTAAGCAATTAAAAACATCTCTGAGTGCTCTGTTTAATTTTCTTGAATGGGAGAAGTCTTAGAAGTAGGTAGAAGTAATTTCCTTTGTGGAAGGGTCATGAATTCATGTTATGGCATATGAATAATGCATTGTTCCATTTAAAACATCTGAAGAGCCACCACTAGTCTGCTGAAAACTGGACCTACTGGCAATATAAAGCAGGGGACTTTAGTTCTGCAAATAAGTCAAACACAAGTAATGCAGTGCTGAGGAACCCTGGGGTTTCCTCATCTGTCAGATGCGAGGGGCTTACAGAAGACAGGACCTCATCTTGTTCCAAGCACAAAGTTGGCTAGAGAGATGCTAAAAAAAACTAACTTAATAAAAATAGTCTACTTCATGTAGCGCAAGTTATTGGTGTCTCTCAGCCACTTGATCGTGAGCAAGGTCCAGATATTTTCCACTGAGAATAGAGATCTCGTGAAAAAAAATACTTCCCTCAGTGCTAATGTTGCTGAAGCAGCATATTGATCACAGTCAGCACTGCAAGATTTTATAAATAACCCTTTCTAACTCATTTTATAACTAACTACTAACCCATTTTATAACTAACCCTTTCAGATGTTAGAATAGAGAACACATCAGGTGTATTAATTCTCCAGCTGCAATCCTGACTGCATCACATTGCTGGGCTTCGCTGGGCTCAGTAATCCTTGGCTAACAGGTTCACCTCAAATATATGGCTGAGAGACTGGTGAAATTTGTGTAGAAGTGCATTTAGGACTGTTAACTGGGTTTGGGATCTTCTCTTACTTCTGAGAACCAGTGTACCTGTTAAAAAAGTATGGCTATAAAAGCAAAATCTTTGTTCTGAACTAATGTTTGCATAGCAGGAATGACACTGGTATTTTTCTGCTCTGGCTAATCTCAGTGCTTTCTGCAGAAAATATAAAATGATTCTCTACGATTTCTATTGGCTTTCTGGACAAAAGGTTCTTTGTGCATTGCAGGACCAAAAGCATTACATACAGTAAATATTTGAGCTGAAGGTGTGCTGCTGATAGGTTTGTACCCACTATCATTATTTTATGTTGTTCATGTTGCTGGCTAGCATCCCACTTTGTGGCACAGTAAAGTAAGTGAATGCTCAGAAAGCTTTTGAGCAGGAATTAATCTGTTACATAATATACAAATTGCAACAGATGATTGCCACTTTAGACAACAAAAATCTTATTATTTTTAATAGCTGTGAGAATGTATGTCTCTTAGAATACATAATTTTTGAATACTAGAATACCATTGTAATTTACTTCAGCTCCACCCAGAAATGTCAATATGTAAAAAATATGACCTCTTCTGCAAACAGATGATGAAATTCTACCATGCTTATAGAGGGTCTCATTCCATTTAGCCTTAACTAACTAAAAGCTGAACAATCTTCAAGTTAGTCAACTAGGTATTCCTACAAGGGGATGAACAGCTTTGAGGGGACACCTATTACTTTGCCTAAATTTTAGAAGTAACCAGAGCAACTGCTTCAGACGTAACTTTCATACAGCTAAATTACATGAGATTAATTCATTCCTTACTGGTATTTGTGTTTCACTACAGTTGGAGTACAAAATCACTGAGAATAAGAAATAAAGAGGAATTTATTTCATGGTGTAGCTACAAACAAGTTACACTGAAGTTACTTCTGCCATCATTTGCCTAAAAGGGCCTTTACCAGATGAATATCCCTATTGCGGTATCACTGGTATTATCTATTATCTGAAGATTTAGGTGAATAAAGGTGTCAGAGTTGACAACATGGTGTAACCTTGTTTTTTTCTTTCAAATACCATGTGAGTGTAATTCCTATCATGTTCTTCTTCCAGCTAAATGCCAAAACAAGCCAAAGATTTCAAAATCTTATCCTTTCACTCATGACTTGAATATATACCCAAATCTGTACGTGGTGAATAAAAACTGAACCATGTGTATTAGATCATTTCAAGATCCAAACAAAAAGAACACTTGAATTTCTAAGCATGGATTTAACACAAAGAATTCCTAATAGATATCTTGGAGCAATGTCATACAGCATTTCTAAGAATACAAAAATATTTACATCTTTGTCTTTTGCAGACTCAAACAATTGTTTACTCTTGAGTATTAACCCCTAAAATGAGATGATAAGAACTTTCATCTGACAGTCCAATGTATATCTGAAAAATAATGTGTCACATGTGGCCCAAAATTCACCCCTATTTTACAAGATGTGCCCTAATGACTTAGCAGAACTTTCTTTGAATAAGAACAAAAGATACTGCCCTTAGTTTAAGGACACATAACCTAAAACATAGGTGACATAGAACAAAAGATTGGACCAATAAATATTGTCCTATATATTGATATTGTGCTTAACAATCAGGGTATTTTTTAATTCTATTTGGGGACTTTCTCTGGAGAGGAGGGAGGAAGAGAAGAAAAGCAGAGAATGGGTAGGAGGTTTTTTGTTTTACTATGGCTTTTGTAATGGAGAGTTTTGAGCTAAGCTGTCATCTGTTTTTTAAACCACAACCATTGTTAACAGAATATGTACAACAAGATAGAATTCTTAAATCAAAGCTGAAATAATTTCTGAGAGATGTATGATCCCACTAAAACAAAATGTACTGGCTTCCTCAAGAAATTATAGGTAAAGCTCTGTAGTGTAAGTTGTCATGGGATCAGATGATACTTGAGTTTGCAAGGGACCTCAGGATGACTCTAGTCTGACCTCCTGCTCAAAGGAGGCTCAGCCATGGTGTCAGACCAGAATGCTCATGGCTGTGATCAACTAGATTTTGAAGACCTCCAAGGACAGAGACTGTATAACCCCTCTGGGCACTTGCTCCGCTGCCTGACTTCCCTCACAGGGAAAATGTTTTCTCCTTGTGTACAGTTTGCTCCTCTCTTGTTTCAATAAATGTCTGTTTGGTCTCATCTTCCCACCACGCACTGTGTGCACAGACTGGCACCACCCTCTCGATAATCCTCCCATAGGCACTGGGGGGCCGTTATTGCTCCACCCTTGAAGCTGCCTCTGCCCTGGGCTGAACACCCATTATTTATTTGCAGCAAATCCATGATCTGTAATACAAATCATCATAAATTCTCCTGCATTCAGACCACACAGAGCTTCAGCTGACATTGCCCCTAAGAGTGTCAATCAAGGAAAAGGCTGACCACTGACATAGAAGCTCCAGTCTGTCTGCTTCCCTCAGATGGACTGCATGAACCAAAAAATTACTCTAATTCTTAATTTCAATTTCTTTCCTTGCAGCCTCCAGCAGCACCTCAGGCATGCTGTGAAGACCAATTACTTTCTCATGCTGCATAAAAACATGCTGCAATTATGAGGCATTATTATGGCTATAAGAGTAGCAAGTTGATTGTACAACACAAACTATCAAGTATCAGATTGCATTACAGATTCCCAATACCAAAAATATGCACCCTGTGAGAGAAAAGGTAACACAAAAAGTCTGCTACAGTTCAGGCAGGTACATTACCCATGCAAAAACAATCTTTTACTGTGAGTGTAGCGTAATGCACAATTTCACACCTTTCTAAACATCGCTAGAGAGACTTCAAACATCTAAAACCTTGGAGATCCTTTGGACAATGAATATAATGATGAATTTTCTAATTAGTAGAGTTTTTTCTAGCCTGTTGTACAAGGTCATAGTATATATTATAATGGAAATAATCTCAGTGAAAGCTTTTTGACTTTCTCCACCACAACCTCAACCAGCCACCCTTAGGTAACCAGCTCCCTGCTAAAACAGGTACAGATGTCTTCTGCACTGAGGCAGATGAAGCACTTGCATCACATTCCACTACCTTATTCAAAAACACAGTAACAAGCAGCCAGGGATACAGTCACATCTGAATTTGCCACAGCCATTTTTTCAAAGCATGACTCTCTGATTCAGGTATAAAGAAAATATGAATACACTTATGCACATAAGAAGCATAAAGGAACAATGAAATGAAAGTAGTTCCCCTCCTTCTATTAAGGCACTGGCCTGAAATTTCAGTTCAACTCCACATTTCACATTTTTTAGCATTATCCCATGTAAATTATTCAACTTTTCTATGCTTTGTTTCTTACCTGGAAAAGTGATTTTAAAATATCCCTTTTGCTGTCCATTATTTGTTTTCCATTGTTCTTTTATACTGTGAACCCTTTGGGGAAAGTATCATCACTTTCTCGTTGTAAGAGCTACACAGTTTTCAAGAGTAAATCCCTTTCAAGTAGATGTCATTTTGGAAGGGCCTTAGATCCTAAACTTAGCAGGATAACTGCATAGCACTCAGCAGAAACCAACTGCCTGAGCTTCCATCCCAGTATTTGTGCAGGGACTTTAGTCTGCCCTGAGCAACACTTCTCACTCCACAGTACTCAGCTTTATGCTCACACATGCATGAGCTGCAGTCACAGTTTAATTGGTGCTCCAGGCAACAGTGTTACACAAGGTCACAGCACACCTAATACCTGAAGCAATGTGGAAACCTGAAGATGAATGTGGAAACACAGGATACAAACAGTGTATCAATGGCATAAATTATCTGGTAAGATTAACTCTACATTTACAGCCTGTCAGCATTCCACTGGTCACTTAACAAGAAAGGACAATTTAGGAATGCTGTTGGCATTCAAAAAAGCCATTGGTAGTTCTGGACACATTTTTTTATTGGAGCTATGAAATAAAGTTACTCTGCAGCAATACTTAAAGAGAACATAATGAACAAATAAGGCAGCAGGAGCAAAAAGTTTTGGTGAAATATAACATTTAACACTGTTTTGATAGTCTAAGCACACATAAGGAAAACAGAACTTAGCCAAGAAAGCTAGAAAGCTTAAAATCAAATCCTCTGTGGGCATAAATCAGTTGCACTACTTTATGCAAGGTGAAGAGCTGGCCCTGAAATGTTATCAAAGAGCTTCTATTTGCCTCTCTTGCTCACCAGCACTTGAAAGGAAGCATCCCATGAAGTATATGCCAGAATCCACACGATATATCTCATTGCATTTCCTCATCATATCCCCTCTGCTGATGACCTCTGGACCCTTCCTTTCAAATCCTCTGTGTCCTGATACCCCCACTGCACAAACATGGTTACCTATTTCCTACAGAAATAAACTTTGCTCAGTAACCATGGGCATAGTTTATTCAGTCAGGAAAACACACAAAACAACTGTCCATTGTGAAAAAAATGAAAACGCTCCTGTTCCCATTCAGTGACCCCATCCTCACTGACACCAGAGCGGCAATTTTTCTTATCTGAGGAAACAGGACCACATGGGAGAAGATTACACGCTGGAATATTGCAATCACATTGAGCAATGCCTTTCTTTTTCCTCTTCTGTAATCACAGTACTGAAGGATAGATCTGACAGGATTTTATTGATGCAGACTTTTTATAGATCCAGTTAAAAGGTCCCCAGACGCTCATTCAGCTTCCTGTACATATAGTACAAAAGCACTGCAGAATCATTGTTAGTGAAAATACATTTTGCTGTGGATAGGCAGTGGAAGAGAGAGGGAAATTCCAAAAGACCTTAACAGACATCACTTCAGTACAGCACACTATCTGTGTTAGTTTGCCATAACCAAACAGAAATACTTTCTCTTATCATTAAGGGAATTGTAAGACATGGCCTCAGTTCTTAGCCTTTATCTATCTGATCTTTGGCATATGTCTCCTTCACCTCATTTCCCTATCTCAGCAATAAAGACTGGTTCCTTCACTTCATGTATCTTGTCAAATTAGACATGTACACTAACCCTTTCACCTTATATAATGTGGCTGGAACAATGTAAGAGAGCCCTAAAACCCTCATATCCACCCACAAAAAGATTCCTGTAGTGAAACACAGAAGCCACAAAGCTACTTACAGAAGTACCATACTACCTCACATAACAGCCTGATCTCAGTCAACCTCCAGAAATACATACACTAACTATATCTTTGATTTTATGTACTTTGAGATCCTTAGCTGAATAATTCAGCCAATTATCACAGCAATAACACTGATACTAGTTAAAGTTGGAAAATAATTTCTTCCTCGGCCTCTTAGTTTCACACATTTACCCACTTTTGGAGCCAATTTTTTTTATGCTTTAGGGTAAAAACAAAATAAAACATGACACCAGTACATCTTGCTAAAATGGGAGCAAATTCCGAACAGCTTTTGTGCTATGGAACAGTGGGAAACAAATACACACACACACTTTTCCCATTGCAATGAAATTCTAACCATACTTGTTTTGAATAGGGCAACAGGAAAAACAGATGAAGTTTGAAATGTGACACTCAGCACACGTATTGTCCTCAAAAAGAAGTACATGGTGTGCTGTGTTTGAGGAAGACATAGCTTTTGCTTTTTTTCTTCAGTACTAATTGGCTGAAAAAAATCCCTGCCCATTTTAACAGACCTTAATAAAGCTGTGCCTTTTTGACATCATAAGTTATCTCTGCCCAGATTGACAACCTCATGAGCTGCTGAAAAGATTTGTGTGAGGGGAATGTTCATAGATGGATAATATCATACTGTCTGATTCATAAAATTATAGAAACCTGAGTAAAATCACCTAAAAGTGGCCACTGATCCATAACACAGAGCAAAGATTGGCGCTGGCAGCTCAGACTTAACTCAGTCTAAATCTCAGATGAAGTCAGAACACCCATTTCTTCTGGAAAAACTTGTGATCATCTGTGTACTTCACTGTGCCCTGAATTGCCTTTGCACCCAGCTGGAGGCCTTCCTTCCCTTTCTCCATTCATGAAAGATTTGGAAATTATGTTTCTGGATGTCCCATTTCCTTTGTAAGTTCAAGGCCCCTTTCCTACTACTCCATGCGGAGAAAGAAATGTTGGTTTTCACTGGATACTACTGCTACCACCTTCACCTACCTACAGAGTGCAACTAACTCTCCTGCAAAACAGACAACCCCCACAGTACTCTTCTAGTCTTTAACCTATTTATGGTCACATTTATACCTTAATATCTGTGACCACTATAAGACCACAGCTGTAGTGTACAAAGTCTGATCTCACTGCAGGAGTGGTCCCAGGGGAACCTCCTTTTCCTTTGGATCAAAGATTCAGATCAGAGCAGCATGACTATATGGGCCATTTATGTGCAATATATGCCATGTGGGCCATCAGGATCCTGGGACATTATTTGACCAAACCACAGGCACTGAAGGCTACATGCAAGACAGTAAGCCAAAGCAATGCCATGCCTTAAAGGATTTGGAGCTTGGTCATGCATAATCCATTAACATGGTCGTATAAATCTCACAATTTATGGGCACCTGCAGGAACCAGGCTAGCACGGCAGATATCCAGGGACAGATATCGTTTTCAGACAGGAATAAGACAGATGCCCAGGGTGTGGAGGGCTACTGTTCCTGATATCTAGGACCTATGTATCTCTAGAGAGATCAAGTGCAACTCGGATACAAAGGCAGACAAGAGCATGCACTATAATCTGGATGAGTCAGAGCAATCTGTCTAGGCAGAAACAGGAAAGGGGACATATTTACTAGGTTGTGTGTACATCACTTTTATATAATGTTGTCTTTTAGTCATGGAAGCTCCTAGCCTAGTGATGCTCCATAAATAGTTGTGACTTCCCCCTCACCCTGCAACCAGTCTAACAACACTTTGCAAGCTCGCTGTTTTGCCTGCTCCATGCAGCACCACATTGAAACCTCAATGGGACATCGTCTTTCACTCGCAGATGCTAGCTGGTTAAGTTTTCAGTTTAGTAGTTTCAAAAGATTACTAATACTCATAATTTAACATTGCAATAAGCCAAAACCCAGGTTCTAACCACAAAAACGGACACCTCATACTTGTTACCCTAGCTTTCCAGCTGAAATAATTTTATGTGACTACCAACACAGGACACATGAGTAAGACCCTGGCACTGAAGTGAGTACTGCAGTTATCAGGGTTTGCAAGCATTTCTCAGCAGCAGGGAAGGCAGATATCCATCTCTGCAGGATTTCAGCAGAAACAAGCGTCTTTAACTTCATCAAGAAGAGAGATTTTCAGCCTTACACAGGACATCATGTATATATAGCCTTATAGTAGTGCTGCCTGAATATCATAAAAAAAAATAGAGATAAGTACCAACTACGTCTCTCTTTCACTTCCCCATTTCCCATCCTCTAGTCACTGACAACTTTAGCTAATCATAGCTACACTTTCTGCTCCCTCTTTGTTACCTTTGAAACTGTTTCTAAGAAGGTTGTGTCCAATGTCATGATTTGGCCTACACCAAAATCCAAACACCTCCTTGCAGCTCTTAGTCTTAGATGTGTGGCATTGCTATGAGCCTGGGGTAACAGTCCAAGTCCTGAAGGTTATGCTGAAGCTTTCCAAATTTAGAGAAAAAAAGTGGGTTTTTTACCTGTAGATCTTCCCAAGCCTTAAAAATACTTGTGAGGATGGCATGTCAGGAAAGGATCAGGACTTGACTCTCTGTCGTATGCTGGGACAATTACATTCTTCATCTGCTGGAACATGGCATTCCAAGGCATCCACTATGGCACAGCCCTTAGCCAGACCACAGGTTTAAAGGCAAAAAGTGATGCCAGGGATGCTAACAGGAGGTGTCCTAAGGCTGTGCTGGAGAACACAGAAACAAATGGCAGCTTTGTAAAATCACAGAGGTGATCTTTGACACATACTAGTTTTTATCCACCGTTGGCAAAAAATTTCATTTTCCGCAGACCTGGAGAGATACATAAGCCTTACAGAAATGATAAGAAGTATCCTATGATTTTTAGGTCTCTCCTGTTGATGGTGGTTATTACCTCTGTAACACAGACTGAAAGCAGGGAAGTCAAAATCCTAATGTACTGCATAATCTGCAGAAGGCATCAGTCTTGTCTCTTCATGATTTTTCTTCTTGTGCTGGCCTGGGAAACAGAAAATCAATCTGGAGAAACAATCACTCACACTAATCAACCCCAAACTCATAAAGCAAAGGAACACTTCTTCCATCAAGCACTACTGAAACTTCGATTCAGTTATGTCTCAGTACCAAGATCTTGCTGCAGCACTAAGTCTCTTCAGTTCAGGAGCTAGACCTATGTCTCGCTTTAATATTCAAAAACGCCCATCACACTGTACATAGGTCCTTACATACAGCAAATTTCTTAGAGCAATGGAATCACCAGGGCTTTCGCAAATCAGCATGGCATAGTGTCTTTTGTTTAAAATATAACTTGTTCCCTCATTGCTGAAGGAGAGCATTTTGATAAGGTCATCTTGATAATTCTGAATGGAAAGTTCTTAGAAAGATATTTTAAAGACTAATTAAACTCTGCTGCTTCTTCTTGAACTTTGTGGGAGACAAGGATGCTCATTGCTTTGCAGATTTCCCCTTATTGTACAGACATGACTGAAGAACAAAAGTGTGCTCACTAAATGATTGTAAAATTTCATTGTTCCTTACAGAGTTTTAGCATAGTCTTCACAGAGGGGGATTGGGGAGAAGGTTGTTAGGTTTTGGCTGGAAAATCACATTTCAGAACAATGCTAATCAAACTACTAATGACTATCCCATGGATAAGTGTGGCCACCATTGTTCTTTGCAGGAAAAAAAATGTACCAGCATTGTTCAGACACACTAAACTAGGATTCTTTTGGCTACAATTGAGAGTGGAACATGCTGGTGCATAACATCATTCTGATGGAGAAGGCCTAGTGCTTTGGATGTTTACCTGAACATTACTGGTGCCTTCTCACTGGAAACAAAGTTATCAGCAATGCTTCTTTTTGACAGCCTTTCTTCCAAGCAAATATGACAGACTGCAAAAAACAACTTTTCAGTTACAGCTAAATGAGCAATAGGTCAGCTCTAAGTATAATAACTATAAGCTCTAAGCATAATAATATAATAAGACATTTCTAAACATCTAAAAGATTGTGTTTCACTAATGAGTTGCTTTAAATGCTATTTAAACAAACTTATCCACTACTAATACCAATGTTGACATTACCCTGGATTTATAATGCATTTTCAAAGGTCATTAATATTATCATCATCAAGTTCCCAGCATTTCTTCTCTGAAAGAAGATTTTGGGGTTTTATATTTGATCTGATAGGATCAAAGAGAAACATTTCAATTTTTTTTTCTGCAAACACTTTTGAATCTGTTCTAATTCAAGACAAAAATAAACCACATATATTCTGAAACCTCAAGCACCCCACCAGACAGGAGCACAGTTTTTTAAGCAATCTTCATCTACTGCAAAGACAAACTATTTTGATTGTTTTTAGGAAGATTCTAAATGTAAGTTAGCTTGTGTTACCAGAACACTTAGAGTTGTGGGAAGAGAATACCAAATACAAAACACTCAGGCAATTTTCCATGTGTGCCCTTTTCTCCCCTTCAAGATATGGCAAATGCTTCTAGTCTCTCCACCATGCTGACATCTCTACCCTCATTCTGACGCATGTTCAACCCACCATTATCATAACTGAGCATCGAAGCAGTTCTGGGCTTCCTTTACCTGTTCCAGCTATAAAGGAAGGAAACATTATTTCTCCTACAGGGAGCCCATATTTATGTCCCTAATGAACACCCTCTAAGCCACCTAGGAGGATCCCAGGGATGCTGGAGATGGAAGTGCGGAAGGCCTGGAGTAGGTTGGAGTGGTTGCTATTGTAGTGGGTCTAAGCACAGATGATGGCATCAGCTTCCTGTAGCCTCACATCAGACTGATCCTGAACACAGACCTATTTATGAAGGCAATAGGAGATATTTTCACACCAGTTCTCACTCCCTAATCTAATCTCTCCTCTCTAAGAAGGGTATTTCCACCTGGAATCCTCTAGCAGGTCACAAGGTAGCAAGGGCACATATTCATTTTATCATTGAGCATTTAACATTGAAATTCTACAATAAACCAGCTTATGAAAGCTGTCACTGAGTGGGAGCATTCTAGGTCAGTAACTTGTCATTAGCTTCAATACTGTGGGTAGCGGCACTCATGTCTACCACTATTCTGATCCTACCTGGTTTACAAGTAATCTTACTACAATTTGAGAGGAGTGGCAATAACAGTTATAGAACAAGACTGGATGTATCAAATATTTACTTAAAAATAATTCTAAAATGCATTAAAGGTGAGATGCACAAAAAGGTGAGAAAATATGAATAGGAGATCCTAACAAGACTTCAAAAACTATGGAAAAAATTCAGTGTGATAAGTGAAATAGGGTTCAGATTTGAAAATGAAAGTTGAAAAGTAAATGCTCAACAGCTTTGCTCAGAAAGAGAAAAGTCTGTGGGACTTAAAGTCTAATGCATTAGATGCTCAATAAAGAGTTGTAATTGAGATGTCCACTTGTCCACAGACCTTTGGCTCGCTCAACAGATACTGGAAAAGGTATTACAGAACTTGCAGATTACTACAAAAACTCAGTTTTAGAAGGCAAATACCTCAGCGTCACACAAGATTAGAAAAATAGGCCAGTACAAAAGGATATTTACTGTATTATGTTTCCCTTTTAAACATGAGCCTTCTTTCTTTTATTAAAATAACAGTACATATGTACTAGGTTATCATTTCTTCAACAAGTCCTGTACATCCCACCTGCCCAACTTTGGAAATATCCCAAGTAAAAGAAAATAACAGCACTAAAGGAACATCTCAGCTTTATTTTTAATTTTTCTGAAGTGCATCTTTTGTACAACTCACATGCTTTGCCCATAACACCCCTGGGAGCCGTCAGGGTGGCTGCAAGAATCACAGAACCTGTCTCACGCTTGCCTTCACCCACTTGGCTGCCTCTCAGGCAATCCAAGGCCTGACACACCAAGTATACTCAGGAAGTCTAATATGCTCAAAAGGGCACACTCCAGACATTTCAGAAGCTGCTATCCTGGCTTACTTTCAGCACAGCAGGTGAATCAGGGTTTGATAGTATATAGCGCAGAAGTGTATGTTGTGTGTGATATGAAGCTGTTGTTCATGAAGAAAGTCATACCACTAAGCTTTCTTTATTGAGAAAGGTGTCACAGGGTAAAAGAACAGGACAGTACAGGGCCACTTCAGCTAAAGCAAAAAGATAATGCAAAACCTGAAGTAAAGTGTGTAAGTTGCTGTTAAAGGAGTATTATGTACATCCTATTGTATGCTATACCAACTGTAATTTTCTTTATTCAGAAGGCTCTTGCCTAGTCATAAAAATATAGCTCTACATGGCATTAATCCAGGAGGATCATGCTTAAATCAGAGGAACTCTAGTGAGGCAATGAAGCTGCACTAGTTGAATTATGGTGTGAAAGAGACTGACAACAGGGGCAAGCCTTGTGTTTAAATCAGTCCGCCACAGAAAACCATAATAGCCAAGGATATGGCACATTAAAAATTGTGAAAAGAGAAAAAAAATGCCTTGCTTTATTTTGTAGCTACCAAAACCTCCTTTTTCTCCTTTGCCATGTGCAAGTCATTGCTAGAAGAGCTTCTTTGTTCAGGCCAAGAAGGCTGGCATGAGGAAATGGAGGTGCCTTGTCCCTGAACATGACATCCCATTAATATTACTGATAGACTATTCTTTAAAGAGATCCATCTGTTTCTTATTTGGCATATTCAGAATAGTAGCTTGTTACATTTTTACAAGAAACTGTGTGATCCAAGAAAAGCAAAACCTCATGTAATGAAAGAAAAAGGGAGAATACTTATTAAAGAATCCCATCCATGCTGTACAACTTAAACATCCATCTCCAAAATGGCTTCAGCCTGTTCCATTTACAGCTGTCAAATTTCTTTGCTTCAGGGGGCAGAGGGTAGAAGCCTACTTATTTCCCTTCAATTTTCCAAAATTTGCATAAAAATAATATCTCCTAAGTCAAGAATAAATCTACTCTTCTTGCAAGTCGTTATGAAATGCTGCCCTTCATAGCTCTATTACAAACAGGTTCCTTCAGTCAAACTCCTAAACTGCCCCCTGCAAGAATTTAAGCTGAAGGCAAGAGCTGAGGTATGATGAAGTCAGGTCAGGACCAACCAGTGATAGGAGGTATCTTTGTTTAGATAACAACAATTGCAAATATCACTCTGAGCTCATCGTGGAAGACGCGCTGCCAAAGTTGGGAAAGAAAATAATGTCACAATATAAAGACTGGGTCTTTCTTCAAGTATTAACTATATTATTTCCTAACAACAGAAACAGGTTGTATTCAGCTTATAATATATATATACGCTTTCTCAAATGCCTGAGATAGTAAGGAGCATCATTTCTTAGTGAATGCAGCCAATATCAAGTCATTCAGAATCCAGTGCTCCTGTTTTATCTTAACAAAAAATTAAACCTAACTATTAATGCTATTTATCAGCACTGCCCTTCTTCTGGCTGGTACTTACATCAACATCACAAAATGTTATATGCCTTCCTGATTTATGAAGTCATTTAATTGTATTCTTAATTTTGAAGATGCATATTATCTATTGACAATATCCCTGCAGAAGTATTTATATAATATTTAATATATTGTTTAATGCAATGACAGGATAAGGTTGCAACAACCAACCCTACTCCTGAACCAACAAGTGAGAATTCAAAATATAAATACAATCAGAGTAAAAATTTAGTACTAAAACTAGGTACCTGAGAGGTCATTTGAACTTCAAAGGCAATATTATTTTCAATAAGGTTTCTGTGTACTATGATGTCTAACATTCATTTTATGCAGCTGTAGGTTCAGGATGCTGCCAAGAATTAGCTGTAAGCAGGCAAAGTAGATAATGCAGCTAAATACCATTACCATGAACCTCCAAATATTTGCTTTTTTTTAATTGTCCCATAACTGTACACAAGAAGTGTTATTCTTTTTATAGAGAAGTACTTATCCCACTGTCATGAAGAAAGATATTAAAATTATGTCAGACAGAAGCTGCTGAAATCTTCCCGAGTCTGCAGATGCTCCAAACTCTCAATCAGAAAAACCAAATGATCATCAGGATTCAGAAAAAAAGAATTGCCACTGAAACAAATTATTTTAGGAGCAGAACTGCAAGCTGATGTGCTTCCTTTTCAGTTTCAAAATGAAAGAGTTAGTCACTTTTGCGGTGCTCAAGAGGTGCACAAAAACCAAATTTCTTCTGCCTTCAACTGCAAACTGCTTGTGTCCGACAGAAAGCAGTGTGCAGTCCTGCCCTCCGTCACAAGCCTCCATTCCCACCTCAACTTCAAGCACAAAGGGCAGCACCACAAGCCCCTGTTGCTCCCTATTCTTCTGCCAAAATCTCTTCATTGATCTCCTACAATGCACTGATGCTCTGTCAGTCCAAAAATAACACTGGTGTTATGCTTCAAATTTAGGACTTGAAATAATACAAAATGAACTGGATGGCAAAAGAGTGATACTGATTAGCACAGACAGCAAGAGACGAAACTCAGAGTGCTCTGTTCCATGAAGGCTAATACATGAGCAGGGCATTTAATTTGGGTAATACATTTGGCTAATGGGGTATTCCACTAGCTGCTCTTTGTGCATTGCCAGTTTGCAATATGGGTAGAAGGAGGTCTTGGCACAGAAAATAGAGAAGAACTCTGGTTTCCTAGGCTGGAAGGGTAATGGGATGCATCTTTCAAAAGTATTACTTGGGAAAAGATGCATCATGAAGCACCATTCCTCTCTGGAATGACAGAGAAATGCTGATGCTTTGCAGAGACCACTACTAATTCCTCCAGCTCAGAAAAGTGCTCCTGATAATATGTGGGATATACAGACACACTGCAATGGAGAAAATGTATTTCCCTTCAGCTGTCTAGTAATGAAGACATCTTGATCCCAGAGACAGTGCTAGTCAATCTCCAGATGGATCTCACGCTATTTGTTACAATTTCAAAACTTTTCTTTTTTTTTTTTTTTTTTTTTTTTTAAAAGAGAGACATGAGAATGCATATATATCTTAAAGGGTATCCTTAACATCATCTGAGCTTCAGAATGAGTTGTACTGTGACTGAATAACATGCTGGGAGCCCCATTGAAGCCAGGCATGGCCTTCACCATTTTGATGCAAAACTTGTGATACAAGCTATTTTATAAAGATAATATTTGCATTAGGAAATCTCAGCTAAATCTGAAACAAAAGATTAGAGCTATTTTCAAGTCTGAAAAGGTGTAAACCTGTACTTAATTTCAGAAATCTGATTATTTAAAATTTCAGTTTTGGTCCAGCTACATTATTGTCATGCAGCACACCAGAATCATGTAATTCAAGGGAATACACTACAACAAAAGCAAGATAAAAGGCATTTTCTAATACCTGGAGCTATTAAAGCTCTTTAAAATGTCAGTACTTTGTTCACATATAAGGCAACATTAATTTACTAACTGGTAGACATTATACAGCTATGCTCAGATGGAGGAAGGAAGGAACAGAGCCTTCTGCATGCAAGGCCTTTTTAGTTTCAGCCAGGAAGAAACCCCTTTGCTTATTGGATAACTTCCTTATTCAATACCTAAATATCTATGAACTAACCCCTCTTTTCAGAGCTCTGAATACCTCAACTTGGATTTCTCCTCTCACACAGGAAAGAAACATAGGGACTTTCACTGGAATGATTTGGCAGTATTTGTGCAGACCTTACCCAGCCCTTGGTCCTTCTGTTCCACTACTGGGATCTCCTCCATTGCCAGCCCATAGGGCAATTTGTGCCTTAGTTTCTTCCTAGCAGAATAGATGGTCCATTCAGTCAAACTATGAAAATAATTTATTTCTAGGGTGATGCAAATATATACAAATACTGCCATCAAAAATTAAAAAATCCAGTGTTCATTTCCAGCTATAAGAGCCATCCAGACTTCTTAAAGCAAGGTTCATTGATAATCCTTCACTGAAGACATCAAATTTTGTCCAATCAACACAACAGTGGTCATTAGTTACAGGGAAATAATCCTTCCTAACAGACTTAATGGAAAAAATGCACTCTGCGTGTTAAAGAAACTCATTTCTAGCACACATGTAACTTATATCTACTTGTTTACAAATTGTGAACCAATAATTGACATGAAACTGCAGGTACATGAAATGTAGAAACACGAAACACAGAACTATTATAATCTCAAGTACTTGTAGAGGAAGAAGAATCTCAATTAAGACTATCACAACACTCTCACTGTTGTCTTGTGCCAGTGGATGAAGATAATTGCCCAAAAGCTATGTCTCACTCTAATGCATCAGCAAGGTAACTAAGGCAATCATACCTTAGATTTCTGGCAAGTATTGGAAGCCTGGGTTTAGTGTTGGTAGTGAGAACAGGGTTTTCATAGAGAAGAAGAGAGATGGTTACAACTGACAATTCATCAAAATTGAAATTATTCCCAGAAGAGCTTCCTGTCCTCAAAAAATTGGAAAAACAGGTTTTGAAATTCTAGAAATGTGCCGTTTCAACATTTTTAAAACAAAAAGTCTTGTTTTTGCGGTTAAAAGCGTCTTCTCCTGTTGAAACTTAATTTAGTTTATATTAAAAAGTTAAAAAAGAAAATAAAAGGTCAGCATTAAAATGAAATATGTTTGTTTGTTTGTTTCTTAAGTCACTCATATATTCACTGAGCCCCATGCCAGGCCCAAAATTTCAAAATCAACAGAATCGTTGTGGGATAAGAAAACTGTTTTCTGTATAGCCACATAACAAAGGGAACATTAGAAGTTCAAGGTTTTCCCAGTTTCCTTGCAGCGTGGCTTAAAAATTAGTTTTGAGAACCACCTCAATGAATGGAAACATAGTCTAGACCTCCAGCCCTTCAAATGTTTATCAACTTATTATTTTCCTCCCCCATTTAAAAAATTTTTATTATTACACTTTTTTGAAGAGTGCTACACAGATAGTCTTCAGGGGAATAAAACCGGGGAGTTCCTTCAACCAAATTAACCCAGAATTCCTGTAGATTCATTAAACCAAAGTATTAAACCTACATGCCTATATTTTACTATAGCCTTTGCATGACACATAGATTAGTAACTGTTGATGCTGAAACTGTTATGACAAACTGGGTTGTTTGGTTTTTTTAAAGGATAGTATATTTGAAAACCTTAAGAGCAGTCAGAGGCCACTCCTCTTTTTCAGCATCCAGCTTTTCCAATCATCTTTTCTCATGAGCACAAAAGACAGTAGCAAGAGAAAGCTGAACTTATTTGAATCAGCACAAAATATAAATTCATGGACCTTAAGACCAGAAAAGACTGCTTGATAAAGCAATCTGAATGCCTGTATGTGACAAACTATCAAATTTCCTCTAAGCTCTCTTAAATTGTGCTCCTATCATTGTATCTGAGTGACACACTGTGTTTGTCTAAAGCATGTCTTGCAGACAGCCTTCCAGCTGAGGAACAGTTGAGATATTTATTTAGGTACAACATACACACATAGAAGTGAGCCACGAAGAGATTTTAGATGTTCACAGAAACAAGGGTAACTAGCCATTGACTACAGTCTAAAAACTTAAATTTGCCTCTGGAATTGTGCATATCCATTCTGGACACAAAATAGTCATCTTTCCCTGAAAGAGTTGAAAAGCTATATCATGATGTTTTTTCAGATCTTCTGGTGTTAGTTAGCACATCCTAACTATGCTGTCCCGGCTATGCTGCTAAACCCACCTCTGTGGGTGGAAGACATACTGGCACAGGAGTAGTTTTGTTTTGTTATTAAGGAGATGGTTTTACCTTACTAAAGGAATACCTTTTCTAACCATTGTGGTGATTGCTGATAATAATATATGTTTTATATATATATATATATATATTCAAAGCCCTTTGTAGTGTAACCGACAGTTTTTTTGTCAGAGAAACAGTTCAATGTAGTTATAAAGATGATGTTTGACAGCCATCATGAAATGGCAAGGTCTTTCTCCCAAGCACATAGTCACTTAATTCGTTCTCTCTTTATTGTAACAAAAGTACGTCTCAACATTTAAGAACTGTCCAGCTCTTCAGTCATGTACAGCTTTCCCAAGCTTCCAACTGTCTTGCTAGATTTCGGTTTCTGCATCACCCAATGTCCCCAAACCACTGGAAATCCAGCAGAAAAAATGGTTTAGCTTATCTCAACTGAAGGACTACTATGGCGAAAAAAAAAAATCTTCTTTTAAGGTTCTCTTTTAAACAATGTGCCAGATCACTCTACAAGGAGAAGAAGAAGTTTAGCTTAGAAATGGTCTACAATAATGAGAAGCATCTTAGAATTTCCTGTATGGATTTTCTTTTATTTCACTGAGTGAATCTAGTTTACTTATTTCAGACTTTAATGACTGAAATACATCAGGTAGGAAAGAAGAAGCATGCATACTTACTTGTTTATACACTCTTTCATGAAATGAAGTACATTGAGCTCTTTGGGGGGAGAGGAAGGGTCTTTTTAGTCCTCAAAAAGAGATTTCCAATATTGTAAAATTATGCTATTAATATGACTTTTAGTGATAGAAACATGCATTACTACTGTCTGTAATTTTTTAAAATTCTTTGGAAAAATCTACCCCAAATCAGGAGATGGATTTACATTGCTGCTATGGTCATCACTACTTCTAAGGAGTTCTTTGTAACCGCAATTGTGAAATTACAGACCTATAGCTCTTAAGGCTAGAAAGGACCACATAGAATATCTTGCATTCCATTTTCTTCAGTATGACCATATAATTTCACCCAGCTGTGTCTCCATTGTTTGCTAAAGCATACCAACCACTCTCAGTTTGAAGAGTTCAAGAAATGGTAAGCTCACTGTTCCTCTTAATAATTTGTTCCAGTGGCTGATAACTTCATTGTTAGCAACAGAGGAGTATAACACTAATCTAGATGGCAACCAAAAAATACTGGGAATAGCTCTACCTGTTAAAAAAATGGTATTCAAGATAATTAATATCCTTCTCACCAGGTCTGTTCATCATAAAAGCAAAAAGGCTTTAAGATTATTTTTTTTAAGCAGCCACTACATTTGTGAACTTTTCACATTTGTTTCTCATCACTTGGGTCTCTAGAAGCTTATAAAATTTGGAGGCAAATCCACATTCTGGTTTCCATCTCCATAGGCCACAATGCTTTCAAACAATGACTGATACTTTCTTCTGTAGCTTTCCGTGATTTCCATGCAGCCTTTTTTCATGATAGAACAGAAGGCTTCTCACAATGAAATTATTCCCATATGGACTCATTGCTGAAAATTCATGAGAATCCTGCACATGCACAAAAAAGGAGTAAGAAACATGAATACTCTTTGGGATGCCACAACATTTCCAGATAAAATAGTTTGCATTTTTGCAGACCTTTCCATTGTCAAAGTATTGGACATGCATTCATCATCAGAAAATATTAGTGAAATTAAATGTCATAAACGTCATTTTACTAAGATTCTGCTTCACTATCACTATCACATTTAGTAGCCACAGTTTAAGGGTTGATAAAACTGTTGTGTATGACTGACAGACTTAGCCTCTGTAGTGGACCCAACTTTGACAAGTATATCACCAACAGAATTCTTCGAAATCTCACTCCCTGGAACAGAGTTAGGAAATGGAAAGAGTATGTCACACAAAGGCTGACTGCTACCATATATTAGGACCAGNGTTATTTCTGGGTTTTGGTTTAAAAAATGCTTTACAAGAATGCTTTCCATTAAACCCCCTTTAAATTTGCAGTAAGAATTTTAAATGCCTGTAAACATTTCAGAATTGTCAAGGAAGTTTAGCAGCACAGAAGATTAGCCTTTATTGTCTCACTCATGGCCAGACCTGTCTGAAGGCCCTTCTTTCTGTAAGAGGTGCTTATTGATGGCAGAAGTCCTGTGGAGGATAATTCCCAGAATACATCCATATGTAGCAATGGACCATGGATGCAGAGACTCCTGAGCAAACCTGACAGCTGAAATAGCCCCACAGCATGCTGCAGCACTATGCAGAAAAGCTGTTAAGGTCCCAAAAGCAGCTCAGCCATGTTTTTATGGCCCTGCACCCAACCAAATCAGCCCTAGCTCTAGTTCAGAGTCACCTTGATACAGCTCTACCAGTTCAGTACCCATCTCACCATGACTGCAGCACCTCCGTAACAGGACACAAGTCTGGAAGCTACCCGCTGCAGTGGATTGTTATAACAGTCAGCACTTCAGAAATGAACACACAACAATGCTGAAAGGAAAGCAAGAAAGTACTTCATAGTTATATGTTTATCATCTGTTACAGTGACAGAGGGGGAAGCCTAAGTTTGACTGATTTGATCAAACTAAGCAATTCAAGCATCTTTTACCTAATTTTAGGCCAAAGAAAATCACAGCAATGCAGAAGCAGCTGATAAATCAAAAGCAGAAAAATAGGAATTAAAGCTCAGTTCAGGCCTTTCATCTTTATTACCCTTCTTTATGTGCATATGGTAGGTGTTCAACACTTACCAAGTCCGTATGATATTCCCTTGTGCTTCAGAAGCTGTAGGGCTGTAGTTATCTATAAAAAGGCAACCTAACAGTTTCCTGTGACCAAGACTTGAATGTGTTATTTGTTACCAGCTGGTTCATGGGTAGAGTGAGCCCAAGTCTTGGTTTTAAGTGATCAAACTTACTTTAAACCACTCACTCACAGGGTGAATTCACATAGAGAAAGAATTCTAGCACAATATTTTATTTCTGACTTATGGCATATAACTCTTCTTTTTCTAAACCAATATTAAAACCAGAACCTATAATACGCCAAATGCAGACTGCATTTTTTTGGAAAGCTGATACCAAACGTAACAGTAAATGAACCCTTATGAAAGGTTAAAGTTGCTTTCATATAAAACATTTTCTACCAGGAAATGGAAGTGGAATGTTGAACTAAGCATTTAACTTGAAAGAACTGTGCACAGACTCCAATGGTTGCATTATCCTTTAAAATAAAGAAAGAAAAACGTTTTCATGAGCATACATAGCTCTAGTTTCACCAAAAGGGTATTATGGTGACAAGGTAAAATGAATCCCAGTATTTTGGATGCTTCTTTTAACATTCCAACAGCTCCCTCCCTGTGCATTAACTATTCTAGGGTGAGGTTTTGCAGTAGAATCATAGCATCGTTTAGGTTGGAAAAGACTTTTAAGATCATGGTTGTGTCCAACCACAAACATCACACTGCAAAGTCCACCACTAAGCCTTGTCCCTAAGTGCCACATCCCCATGTCTTTTAAATACCTCCAGGGATGGTGACTCAACCACTTCCCTGGGCAGCCTGTTTCAATGCTTGACAACCCTTTCAGTGAATATTTTTTTTCTAATATCCAATCTAAACCTTGCCTAGTGCAACTTAAGGCCATTTCCTCTCATCCTAAATGTTCAGCTCCTATTCAGGACAGAGTTCAGCACTATGCAAAGGACGTAAAAAAAGAAAGCTGTTGGGGACAGGATCTGCAAAGAAGATTCCCTGGCAGAGCTGATTGTAGAAAACAACACAACGCTGCCAAAAGACCATTGAGCACTACCTAGGAAAGTGCACTGCTGAGGTCTCATCTTCCTCATGAACACAAATCTCACTCTTCAGCAGCTGACTTCACTGTCCTAGGGATGCTCATTACAGAGGGCCAGCAACTGATATCCTTGATTAGGAGTTGAGGCTATTTGTGCTTTAGTTCCACCTCTACTGTGCCACCATAAATAAGTTGCATCACACCCTCAGTTACCCGACCTATAAAATTAGGACAGTGACATTCAATTTCCTGGGTAAAGTATCTGAAGGTACATCCCACGAGAGAGGCTTCTATTTACAGTACATTTACAGTACAACATTATACATTTTATTCCTTCAACTGTTGTAGACAGTTGCTGTGTGCAGGAGCTGCTCCCTCTATTTGTCCCTGCATACTTCCTTCCCTGGCATGCAGGCCAATTCCTTTCCATCCACTCTCTCTGATTCTCACCTGGGTCCTCAGAGAACCCAACTGGATTACTAAACCAACAGAAAACTATTCATGTTTTCATTTTGCTGAGTTAGTTTCCTATCAGCTGGCAAGGTGAACCAGCTCTGGAGGTGATACAGAAATAGGAGCTGGTACAGAAGATGCAATGGTTGAGAATAGCACTCCTAGATTTTCTCAGGAGAGTTCAAACCCTGAAAGCACCCATTCTAAATAATGTGATTGCTTTTTACAAATACACTTACCTTCTGAGATTATGGACCTATTGCACTAGCTTTTGCAAAAAAATAATGAAAAAAGTAATCATACCAAACAGATATACCATTTACAGGGACAACAAAGATAAATAGCAAACAGATGTACTACAGGGTGGTTGCCCATTCTCAGGAGTAGACACTCCTGCATGAGGGCAGAAGCCTATGCATCTTTATATTAAGTGATCAAAGAGTGTCTCTTTGCTGGATAAAATCTTCTGCTTCAAGGCGAAAAAAAACCAAAACCAAACAAAACCAACCAACGAAAAAAACTCAACTTTATACAGTTTCCTTGACTCTTGATTTTGATTCCTTCACCTTTGGGGGGTGGGGGGAAGCCATTCAAATGAGCTTGGCACATTGAACTACTGATGATTTGCCAGATTCCAGTGTCCTCAAGTGTGACACAGTGTTATTATTCAGTGTCCTGTATTTAAAGTCAGAAGTGATTTAATCTGGCTCTCTGCCATCCCACTTGCTGACATGTTGACACCATGTAAATAATGCATAGCTGTATGACCACACTACTCTCATGCCACTGCTGAGAGAAACAGACAACACCTGCTATTATTATTAGCCACATCTTAGATACCTTGGAAATCTGCAAAATGAACATCAAAACTAATTCAAACATGTTAGAACTCAAAGGGAACCTTTGCATCTACTCTGATTGAAAACAGAGATTACTGATTTACATCTCACATCCTTTAAAAGTCATCCTTCTAAGACTGTTGCTAAATATCTGAGTTTCCTAACTGACACAAGCATTTCAACCAGCAAGATTTTTCTCTATACTGAAAAAAGACACCATTTTAGAAGAAAGCTCAAAGAGCAAGAAAAACCCAGTTCTAGACTGCAAAATTCTAACTACCTAATTAATATCAGACGCTGCTCCCTACTAACATTAGCCAGTCTACTTCTACTCTTCTGATCATGTCAAATGTAAACCTACCAAAGTCATCAGGACATGCTTATTAAACCAAAGTAAAATAGTGGTTTTCACTTTGTAAAGCAAAGATAGCACATCTGATATGTCACCCACTTCTTACATGACTGTTATCATCTAAATGTCATACAACCCCAGTCATATTGAGAGCAGACAGCAATATATGCTGCTTTTCACAGCATTTGACAAGGTTATTATCTATATCAGTGGTCCCTAACTGTCGCTATATACACCCTCCTTTCCAATCTTGTGACTAACAAGCAGAGAAAGTAGCTGATTATATTTTCACCTCTCCATGGTGTACATCAGTAGAAAACTTGCTTGTCTTCATTTCACTGAGCTTATGCTGTCAGAGCAGGATCATGGTACATGTTCTTCCTGTGAAGACACAAGGGAGTAATTGTTGGAGAGACAACAAAATACAACAATCAATGAAACATAAAAATTGCATCTTCATAGTTTAGAAGTTGAGATGACTCTGTTGTTGTGGAGAACTCACCTCAGTCCTCACTCTGTGGCCAGAACTAGGAAATTGCACCTATGTAGATAGATATGAAGTTCCCTACTGACTTCAGATTCCCAAAACCTGAAATAAAATAATATCTGGCTCCAAACCACTGAATTGATCATAATTTTTCAGGGAAAATCAGATATACAGCTCAAAATGCCTTGCCCAAATAAATTCCTTTAGAATCTCTGGAAACCAGCAAACATAAAAAAGCAAGAGACAGGTTCTCCTTTTTTCAGCTCTTATGAGACAGACAGCACACAGAAATTTGGTTTATTTCTGCTCAAGATGAATATATTGGACAATATTCTGTGCTTGTCCACATTGTTCAAAAGGATCAGTATTTTCAGAGTCCCAGACCGAAATCAATTCTTTCTGTTTTCTCCATTAAGACAACCAGGAATCTTGTGGTCTCTTTTCAAAGGAATGTCTTTGTCCAGAATCTTGCCTCAGAGCTTTATTTGCTCTATGTTATTTAGAACAGAAAAGAACACTGGAATGACTTCCTAATTTCTTTAGTAAATCTGTTCTCAATCTACTTTATTCCAAGCATTTTTATAGACCGTTTCTTACATGATGTTCTGCTCTGAAGCTCTGTAATTACACACACACACACTGGTCAAACTTTCTCTTGACCAGAACAGACTTGTAATAACTCCAGTAAACTGAAAGAAAAAGTTCAGGGAAAAGAGTAGTTTGGTTGAGAAGATAACCTACTGCTCAAGATGTGATTTCTGTTCTGACAGTGGCTATGGGTAACATAGACACCCCACACACAACAGTGAGAAAGCCTGTCTTGGGGAGGTTTTATACAGTTTTTGTTTTGCCTGGAGTTTGGATTTTGGATTGCCCTTGCCTAGGAAACCCCGGAGGTAAAGCCAGATGGTGTCTGTGTGCAAGCTGAAAAGAGGGAAAACTGGGAAAGGGTAGTGGCTGAAAACCTGGGAATAAAACCCACTGAACTACGTGAGTAGGTAAAATACAAAAAGTTAACAAGAAGTTATGAAGTGGCATGACAAGAGTAATGAAGTGTGCTCGTTGCAGGCAAAAACATGAGTATTTTGAAGGGATTGGCAAATGTATTTGAACCTTTTTTCTGAAGTTCATTCAAAGTTTATTTCAGCAAAGTTTTCTCTCTCCCTCTTCAATGGAAGCTTTGGAGAATTCTATTAGCTTCAGAAAATTCCTCTAAATTCTTGTTGCCAGATATATACCTGTATATGCAAGAATAAATTATTCCAAACAAGTCCAGTGCTGGATGAGTAGCAACTAAAAATAGCATCATTTGCACATTCTTACTAAGAGCTAGCTCAGTAGTCAGCAGCACTGCCTGAATGGTCAACTATAAAAGTTCCTGTTATGTGGTAACCTGATTTGACTGCCTCCTTTACCAAAATGTCCTATTTAAGCAACTTAAAACGTACAGGTCTCATATTTTGTACAGCTGAAAGTGCGTCAACACTGAAAGAGCAAAATCGGGCTAAATGTGAGCTACTGACAGCAGTAATAAGTCTCTTCGAGAGGAAATGGTGCACTCTTCCTGTCATTGTGGTTTCTCTCTTGATGGTGGAGGGGGAAGGAACGAGGAAAATAGAGACTCTGCCACCTTCAAAGCCAAGATCTGCCGATGGTGAGGCTTTCTTTCATTTTATCTGATGTCCATATTTACAAACTTGAGCACATGTGGTTTCACAGAAATGTTCAGAAGGGAAGATAGAGGCTATGAGCAGCACTTGCATGACCTGTTTCCTGTCGTGGCTGAGAAGGATGTGCTGGATGCCAGGCCATACTGGTGGGGCAGCAGCATGGTGGAGCAGCAGCAAGAGGTGTGGCACACAGTGACACCGTCAGAGCTGTGGCAAAAGGTTGGGTGTGGGCGGACAGGATGCACATACATGTATGAGCCCACTTGGAGTCCAGTGGCAATTAATTTCCTTGATTATAAGTTGTGTCATTTCCAGACCAGTTTCAAGTGACACACAAAATAGGGTTTTTTTTAATTCACATAGCAATTATTGCCCCATCCATACAGCATTTTGAACATTTTCTGTGATATAGTGATAGATTTTTTTCTTCTATCAACATTTTATTTTTCACATCTAAAAAAGCATGCACAATTCTACACAGAGGTGTAATCTCTGCTTGATTGTTTACAATTCCAGTGTTATACCCTTTATCTGTTCACTTTGGCTAATGTGGCTTGATGATTTCACTCTGTGTTTTCCTTTTTCAATTGTATACATCAGATAGCAGATATTCATACTTCCCTTCCATCATGTGACACATTTTCATACTGCAGAGTGACAACATGGCAGACTCACTTTTGCAAAGAATTAGCCTTCCTCTACACCATTTCTTAGAAAGTAGCACTTAAAATAGGGAATGCAAGGTATGTACTGTGCTTGCAAATATTAAATTCTAGGTGTTATATTTCTGCAGAAAATAAGTACTCAGTCAATTAGTCTGAAGATTAATTTGTTATTTAAGGCTAATTCTGTTTCTGAAACGGCCTCTTTAAAACTGTATTATCTACTTCAACTCTGTGCTAGCCTGCTAGCTCTGATATGACTGATGCTTTGGAAGACATTGCCGTGAAAGGAGACTATGCTTGCAGTGTACTTGTAAGCTAACAGTCATCCATCTTCGCTTTTACAGTATGTGCTGGTATAAACAATGGGGAAATCAGAGACTCATTGAGACTGCATTGAAAAGTGGTGAATCAGAGTTTCATTGAAAATTTGTTGAGGGTGCTAGGCTGTAATTTTAAAGGTGTTCAGTGCTCCAGATAAATGTATACTTAGCTTTCTGTAAAGAGCTCAAAACTGCAATAGGCAACTACTTGAACGTTAAAGGCCTAGATACCCTTAAAAACCTGAACTCCATTTCTTGATGACCTGCACTCTTAGTCTGCCAGCTCAATTCAATCTTGAACACTGTACTGTGCAAGTGTTACCTATCTATAGGTCATTACCACCCATTTGAACAGTAACTCAGAAGTAATGAATGAGAAATATCCCTCTCGTGCTGTATTGAAGTTGTGACATAGAGGTAAAAAGCTAACCATACCATTGTAACCACCGTAACACTCCAGTCTTACCATCTTTTATACCTCTAATTAAGCACATAAAAAATAAATATCTTCTGGACTGTCTTCTCAGACTTGGTATAAGTGATCTGACAGTGTCCAGAAAATTGCTACGAAAAGACGTTGTGAAACAATTTTTCATGCAAAGAGCTGGTTTTTTTCTTATAAATAGATTAAAAAAAAAAATTTCAAGAAAATGTAACAACATTCTAAGCTAGGATCAATGTGTCTGAAACTGCAGCAAAGCCTACACACTCCAGTTACAATAAATAAAATTTTTTAAAAGTTACTAGCAATATTTTTTTTTAAATACAGAAGAATTTGTGCTTTTAAGATTCTATCAGTAAAACATTCAGGAAACCGAAGTGCTTTCCTTTTCCATTCCAACTAAATCATATACTATTTGGGGTAGAATTTTGGCAGGGAACTCTGCTGGATTATCCCTACCTTGTGGCTGGACTGATTTCTTTATCCTTTTTTGATAGGTGGATGTCTAGCCAAGCCCTAAATATCTTCAGTGGTGCTGATTCCAAAGCCTCATTTGGCAGCTGCTTTCCTTGGCTATGAGTCCTTACGTTTATAAACTTTTCCCTGGTATAAAATCCTAATTTTCCCTTCACAATGCTTAGGGCCACTTTTCTTTTTTCTTTCTTTCTTTCCTTCTTTCTTTCTTTCTTTCTTTCTTTCTTCTTAAATAATGAGAACAATCAAATATTGTGTCTTTTTGGTTTCCTTTCTATTGTGGACAATAAGAGGTCACTTCAAACTTCCTGGGATTAACATGATTAATCCTCTCAATTTAACATCATATCATGGATCTTATTTTGCAAGCCTACCATTTCTTTTCTTACGTAGCTTAAGACTGAGCCAACTTTTTTTAAACAAAATATCTAGACCCAGTTACATGACGACATGAACATAAATGACCACAAACAAGACTAAAGTTTTCCCTTCTCATTATGTATATTTCCACAGATTATGTTGTATAAATGGTTACACTAGCTGATTATGTGGACCTTTCATCAGGCTAGAAAATGTAGGTTTGTACAGCTGAAAAATATCACTGCTGCCAAAAGAATGATGCTGGTCATTGAGACAACAGTTGGAGAGATCAATTCTAATCAGCAAAGAAATTACATAGTAGATCAGTACCAGTGTTAATCCCACTGAATTTGGAGGCTGGTGTCTCTGTAACCACTACAAGACAGATAAATAGGGTCAGGGAAGGAGAGATTTATTTCAGAGGGAGTAAAGACAATATGAGAAAGGAGCAGTGGGCTGTGAATTAGCACTTTGAACAGCTGATGGAAAGGACAGATTTTAGGGGCTGAAGAAAGACCTAAAACCAGGTAAAGAGTTTTAGGGAGCTGTTTGTACATTGGGAAACTACAAAAGATCCATGCAGCTACAGAAGCCATGCAGCGCCAAGCTGCGCCACTCAATCACAGTTCACGACTGAGGACCCTGGGAGGAAGAAGGCTGAACTGCATCCTGAATGCAGAGAAAGGTGAAGCAAACTAAGTCCTATATTTCTTTCAAAGAATTCCTACCTGATATCAGTTTCTTCCTCGGAATATGCAGAGTTTTGTGCATTCCTTCCTAAAGTGCCCAGGCATGGTCCTCAGTGCAGTATAGTACATCTTTTCTGGATAAATTCCATTGGGTGCATAAGAACACAGTTTCTTGGTGGACCTAGCCCTGAGCTGGATTTTCACAAAATCATAATTAAAACAAAAGTAGTTAAGTGTCTGACAGCTTTTGGCAAGCCCACCAAACACTTATTTGTCTTAAATGCCTTTGAACAACTGACTGCTGGTGCCCTGACTGGGTCATTGCAGCTTCATGGATCAGAAAACAGGATGTGTGAACACACATGGAAAGACGGATCATGCTGGTTTGACTTTGGGAGTCTTTTCTATTACTGGGATGAGCACTTGGTTCAGACTGTGTTTGCTCAAGCTTCCAGACACATCTCATTCTCATCAAACATGCTCATATGACTAATGGGAGCTGTACCAGAGTGTCTCCCGTGCAGTCATTAATCTATTTTGCCAAAGGCATTCTCACACCACTAACCTGGCATGCATCTTTCTAGTTACCATGTAATAATTTAGGTTTTGTCAGTAGTTACACAGTACCAAGTGTGCCAAGACCATTCAAATATTTTTGACCATTTTTCTACTTCTCTTCCAACCATGAAAAATGACTCAGACAATTCTAATTATAAAAGAACTGCTTCACCTGGGCATTTGTCACTTGTAGTGACAATTAAACAGGTTGTTTTAGAGTAGGACTGCTATGGCCACTGAGGAGAAAACTCACAATCACCTCAGAGCTGACCTAGTTTGCCAGGTAGCTTTTAGCCGCTATATCATTTCCTCTGAGCTGTAAACTCTTTAACCCCTGCAAGTGCATCCAGATCAGTGTGCTCAAAGAACATTTATATCTGCATCTCACTGATCCCTTTCATCAAGTTCTTCTTTTGACTATAGGACTGTCACTTTTAGGATGTGGAAAATGTGGTTCCTTTTTTAAATAGAGGAAGTCTGAGTAATTCTGCAAAGCCACGAAGACCAAACTCTGCATACACATTTATTCCAACACTTTACATCATTTCAGCTTTTGAAGTTCTGATGTCCAAAATAACCTTATTAAGGTCACAGAGCTTTTAAGCAACCAAATCCATCTATGGGAATTGTTTTCCTGACACTGAGAAGAAAAACATCCCTAAACTGGAATACTTCACTTGAAAGTTTTCTTGAGATTATAAGAATTTGTTGCGCATCCATCTATCTGCTCAATAATTTGCTGGTAAGCATTACTACTGCACACAAACAATTTGGCAGCGTTGCTTCCAGGTCGAAGAGCCACTAGATTCAGCCTGACATTGAGAAAAGTTCTGCCTTGCAGAAATACCTATTTTTGCATTCAGATTTGCATCTTCCACTGGCTTGCTGTAGGATGCCATGTACCTAGTTCACTACCTGGAGCCTGCAACTGCAGTCTTTGACAGAAACAGACAGACAGGCCTGATCACTAGTGGAACCATTCCCATTGATGTGTAGTCTAAAGGAATGCAACCTTGGAATCATTCCTGCATAAAATGTTTTCATGGCTATTAGGACAGCTAGCAAAGCAGCAGGAGACTTCGTGCTCTTGTGCTGTTGCTGATGCCAGTTATCATTCAGGTCCTATCTGCTTCAGCCAGTACCAGAACATTGAAGCACAGGACAGAGCAACCTCACTGGAGTTCAATGAAAACAAAATTTGAGCTCAGTGACCTCGAGGAAGCAACTGGGGACTATCTGCATACCTGTGGCCAACCTGCTGGCCATACAAGCTACCTGCCTGAGCCTTCCAAAGCAACAAGGCACCTACAACATACCTTAGGAAGTCAACAGATGTATGGGAGATCCAGGATCAATTAGCAGGAGGAGATAATCAGCTCACCAGTGGTCCACAGACAACAATGTAGATGTTGAAGCTGTCAGGTCCTGGGACAACCTGGCAGTATGAACGTCAGCAGCAGACATGGATGCTAGTAGACCATGCTGTTCCTCACTTACTGACCAGGACAACTTGCTGGGAGGCTTACAGTGCTCTTGAGCTGGGACAGCCAATCCTCTGGTCCTGATGAGTCACTTAGAGCCTGTGGTCTGGTATAACTGCACTTTCTCCTACTTCCATATCACATTTAAGGGCAGTGAGGGTTTTGAAACCAGAATCCCTTATTAAACAAAGAGAACACTGTCAGTGCTTTTTGAGGGTCAGGGATACTGCACCTTGCCACCTCCAGACCAAACCAGTTAAAATATGGTGACATTTCAGGCATGAGCTGCTTTTTGATATGGCTTTGAGGATGAGGGAAGGTAAGTTTTTAGGTGGATGAAAGGAAAAGAATTGGGCCAACTAAATTAATTGCCTGAATACTTCCTAGTACAGCTCAGGAGAATCAAGTTCTGGTCTTAATGAAGTGCCAAGGAGACTAGAAACCTTGTTAATATGAATACCTACATAAAGTCACTAAGTTAAAAGCAATTGCTGACAACAATATTTTAAATTTACAAATTCATACCTGGGATTTTAACAGGACTTAGTATAAATCTAACTCTGATCATTTAAGTCTATGATAAAACTTCCACTGACAAATGCAGAAGCAGGCTGAGGCTTCATGGAAACTTTTTAAAAGGAATTTTTAACTTCAACACTTTAAAGCATTTTGCAAGCACATACACCTCAGAGGTTTTATATAGCTGGTGAGTAAACTAAAACATATGAGGAAGAAATAATTTGTTCTAAGCCACAGAAGAAATCTGTGTCAGAGAAGAAATTGCGCTCAGAACTGTTGATATCCTGTTCTTCTCTGTGGCATGGGAAAGTCTTCTCACTGAGCTTTTGAGTCCACAGGGCAGAAATGATACTATCAGTGAGTTAAAGCTGTGTTAGTTGTTTATGAAGAAAAGTGGCCACGATGATACTTGTAGCTCTACAGTCTTCACTTCCTTATTACAAAATGGAAGATAATTCTTACTTTAAAACATCCGTTCCAGCTTAGGCAGGCTGAGTTTAAGTGCTTAATGCAGGTTGAGACCACAGGAACTGTAAAAACCTAACATTTTTTATCAGATCCTTTCAGCTGTCATGGTTAAATTTCTAAGGAAAAAATAATCAATAGATATGACAGAAGCATACAGAAAACATTTACAGTTTCATTCCTATTTTATCTTACAGAAATCAGGAAGACAAATAGATTCTTTTCCCTGAAATGTTTACATTTCCCTCGGAAGAAAAAGAACATTTATAACTACACAGCTGATTTTCAACATGTGACCTCTGATAAATGTCAGTTCTTTGGGAAAATGAAAAAAAGGTGTTTAAAATAATAATGAAAAAATAAAACCAAGAAAAACAGAAATTAGACAGTGACAGAACAGCATTGAGGCAGATTTCAGGAAATATATTTTCTTTTCCAGTGTTACATTCCAAGATATTTTTAAATCACAGATATTGAAAACAGACTCCCATACAGTTCTTAATCAGTTACAGTAGCCACCAGGGTTAGTGGTTCCTAACATGTGGCAAAAAATATAATATTTCTAACTCAAGCCATGTCATGCTGGTATTTTACCAGCATTCCTCATGCTATTGTTACAATTCCACTAGTTTCACAGCATTTGATTCTTTCTGAATGTAAGAACATAGTGTCTCCCTTTCTGATATTAACAGCAAGCGGTATAATAATAATAAGCATGGGTTTTTTCATCCCACTATCTCAAGATACTTTGATATTTACCTCTGATTTTGTAGATGGATAAACTGCAACTCAGTATCACATGGTGACTCTTGAGTCAGCCAGCAGTAAGCTTGCTGCAGGGCCTGGAATGGAAGAATCAGCAAAAAGCAGCACTTCCCAAACTTTATAGACCCTATCTGGTCCCACACACAAAAGGCTTACACTTCCAATTTGCACCACAGCAATGTTGTTCTCATGCATCTCCAGGGCAGCATTGCTTCCCCAGTCTAAAGCTGGGATCCCAACCTGACAGACATAGCTAGGACACAGCTCTGGAGTCCCCTTAGAGGCAACAGCCTCTGTGGGGGATCCCTGAACAGGGGTGACTGTCCCCTACAGAAGCCAGGGAGAAGGATGCTCTGCTGAAAAGCTGACACTGTGGTCTTTCTGCTGCCACTTGAAACTGTCCCCCTAGAGAGAAAGAGGCCCAGCGAGGCAAAACCTGATGTGGGTGCTCCCACACACAAGCCGTGACCCATCATATCTGACATGTGGCACATGCCAACTCTTACCCCTGTGGTTTGCATCAGATTCAAATGTTAGGAATCCACACGCATTGGGGTGGTACATTTTATTAAAAAAAATATATATATATAAAAGTATTACTCATCTGTGAGACACTCATCATTTTTATTATCCAACATCTTCGTAAAGACACAGAGAGTGGGACTGAGTGCACCCTCAGCAAGTTTGCCTACAACACCAAGCTGTGTGATGCGTTCAACATGCTGGAGGGAAGGGATGCCATCCAGCGGGACCTTGACAGTCTTGAGAGATGGCCAATGACAACCTCATGAAATTCAACAAGGACAAGTGAAAGCTCCTGCACATGGGTTGAGGCAATCCCAAGCACAAACACAGGCTGGGCAGAGCATAGATTGGGAGAAGCCCTGAGGAGAAGGACTTGGGGGTGCTGGTAGATGAGAAGCTCAACCTGAGCTGCCAATGTGCATTTGCAGCCCAGAAATCCAACCACGTCCTGGGCTACATCACAAGCAGCATGACCAGAAGGTCAAGGGAGGTGATTCTCCCCTCTGCTCCACTCTCATGAGACCCCACCTGCAGTACTGTGTACAGCTTTGGAGCTTCCAACAGAAGAAATACATGGACCTGTTGGAGTGAGCCCAGAGGAGGCCCACGAAGATGTCAGAGGGCTGGAGCACCTCCCATAAAAGGACAGGCTGAGAGAGTTGGGGTTGTTCAGCCTGGAGAAGAGAAGGCTCCAGGGAGACCTTACAGCAGCCTACCAGTACTTAAAGGGGGCTACAGGAGAGGTGGGGAGGGACTCTTGATCATGTAGGGCAGTGACAGGATGAGGGGTAGCAGTGTTAAGCTGAAAGAGAGTAGATTTAGATTAGATATTAGGAAGAATTTTTTTCCTGTGAGGATGGTGAGACACTGAAGGAGGCTGTCCAGAGAAGCTGTGGATGCCCCATCCCTGGAGGTGTTCAAGGCCAGGCTGGATGAGCTTTGAGCAACCTGGTCTAGAGGGAGATATCCCTGCCCATGGCAGTGGGGTTGGAACTAGGTGATCTTTAAGGTCCCTTCCTATCCAAACCATTCTATGATTTTATGATTTAGTGAAACTTACTTTTTATAAATAACACATTGAAATAAATCACATTAACTAAACCTACCTGATTTCATAAGCCACTTGTATCCAATATTTAATATTTTAAAACCCATTAAACACTTCATATAACGCTTAAGTAATTAGAAAATTATAAGATAAAAGCTATAAAAAGAGACTTGAACTTTTCATTCAATGGTCACAGAAAGAGATTCTGAAAGAGATCTTGAAAATCTTGCTGCAAAACTGTATCAACATTTTCAAGATAAACCATTCCTAGTTACCTATTATGAAACAAAGCAGAATTACATATAAATGTTCAAAACAAGAGTTGCTGTCGTTAATGTAAAATATTTCAGAAGACGCTGCAAAATCCTGAAGATGTGCCATTTACAAAACTGGATGGCCTTTCTGTTCTCCATCAACAGTGCTAAGAGTACAAGGTAGCAAATCACACATTTCCCTAAAAATTCAGGTTCGGGAACTGAAGTATGATTATAAAACTGGATAGGAAAGATGTTGATGGGTGAAAGACACGAATCTGGAAAAGCTGGATAATTATGTTTCAAAATCAACATACTATTTTTACACACACACACACACACAAAAGAGTTTTTAATTTAATTTCAAGTTAACCTGAATCTGTTGGTTTGGTTTTTTCCACTAATATCACTTTTCTTTAAGTCCCTGAGGTTAGCGGTAAGAAAAAACAAACAACAGTAGGCATTCCAGGATACACAGGGATTGTTATCTGTCACCTGCATAAAATACAACACAACAGTGGCTAGCAAAGCAGTGCTGACTTATCTGATGCAAATGATGCAGGCATTTTGAAACAACTTTCTTACCTTACAGAAGTTATTAATGCACTTCAAATGCAAATTTTACTTTTCTTAATCCAGAATAAGAGCTCCTGGAGAGCATGGTCTGTACCTGGACTGAAAGTTGCCAGTTTTATAATATTTATAATAAAAATATATTTTAAAATTAAAATCCTAGGTTTAAAATTAAGCATTTGATTAGGATTATCTGATATTTGCCAAACTTCACCACCACAGTCACAAATACAATTACAAGAATTTGGCCTCTCTTCTTCATGTACTATCTAGGAAATTTACAGAAATGAAACCAACCCTAAACTAACGGTGCCCATTGCCCTTCCAGAAACAGTGATGTCCAACCTCAGCGCATTTGTTTTCTTGCAAGGACGTCAGCAGTATATTTAGCACCAGAGTGGAAAAAGTGGAGGTTAGACTAAGAGATTCATATTACATGTTGCAGGTCTCATATTCCCAGTCTTGTGCTGCTCCTGGATTTACGGCTTGCTCATTTCTTGGTTTCTTTTTAAGTATTTTGACAGACAATTGTTTTTCTGCCTAAAACTGAATAACAGCTTTAGTATGATATACTAGATGCACAGAGGAAGCCTTCCCCAGAAAGTGATATTATTTTTCCAAAAGTAAGTAGTAGGGGTTTTTTTGATTGATTGTTTCTGTTTGAAGTCACAAGCAGATGAAGCAGCAAATGAAAGGGGAATTAACTGTATGAACAATAAACACAATCATTTCTGCTGCATATATTCAACTTAATCATAATTCGGAGTTACTGTCTATGAGACCAGGTGAGGCCTTGGACACATACAGAGTTAAATAGAGAGAAGCTGTTGAGGTACTAAAAGCTGAGATATTGCTGCTGACCACAGAGAGCACATTACAATTAAGTACACATCTTTCTGGGAAGTTTGCCAAGGAAAAACCAGGGAGAGGCAGTCGTCACTGCTGCTTTGGCTATACTAGGGAAAAATGGAGATCTAGTTGCTGTAACTCTTACCAAGAGAGCAATTGCACTCAGAGTACAAAGCAAATCAGTGCTAACGAGACCTATCAGGAAATGATAGGTCCAAACTCCAAGGATTTCAAAGCACAAAAGTAGAAATGCTTCAGCACTGTCTGCATTAGCAGCTCAGCACTGGGGCAGCTGGCTGTTGCTGTAGCATGGTGTTATTTTTTGCGTAAAACCAGCTCCACACACTAAAGACAGAAAAGAAGGGCAAAAACCTTCAGAGGTAGAGCTACAGCAGGAGAAACCAGGGAGACTGTAGAAGCAAAAAAGGGTTTGAGCAGCAATTTTGCCTTTGATAAGAGGGTACTAAAGGAGAACTGAAACCATGGAGGTACAGTGATAACAGCAGAACACAATCAAGAATACTCATATATATAGAGAGAGCTGAATTTCTTCAACAGGCAAAGGTAACAACGCTGGACACAATGTAGCCCATAGTGAGAAAAAGAGTAAAAGGATCCCAGCCTACCACTCCCTGTATCAGAATATCATAATCAAAATTTTGATTTATTCTACCAGGGGACACAAATTAAAAGGAATTACAATGGTAGAAGCCAATGGAAGCAGGAAGAAGTCACACCCTATGTTATTTCAGTACTTCTTTGCTTCCTTACAGAGAAACTGTCTGATCCAGCAAGAAACAGACTTTTTGGACCTTTCAGTCCGGTCAAGATATCTTCAGAAGTTTTCTACCAGTCTTTGCTGATAATACATAGTACATATACCTCTATACTTGAGATTCAGAGAAGTGGTTGTCTCCTGGAGCCTGAGCATGGTCAGCAGTATTGACTTATTTCTGCCATTCTAATTGTGGTGGCATGTGAACAAAGTGGCAGTCTTCAGCACTTCCTGTACCTGGCAAGTAACTTATCTCTGCAAATGCTTTCCTGGTTGGTTAGGTTTTTTCTGGGTCCAATTCTCTTCCCTGCTAACCTGGTTGCTGCAAGATCTCTCTTCTGTAATTTCTCATTACATTTTCAATGTGCAGTTATTTACTAAACATCATAAGTTAGACTCCCCTCTACAGGATTCTTAAGTATATCTTTATGTCTACCACTGGATCAAAGAGCCTTTACTTTTTTTTTCTGTGCGAGAAAAGTCCCTTTTGGTGTGGAAATACTGGGAACTTCATCTTGCATGAGTTCCTGAGATCCTCAGTAAGCAAAGAGCATTCATAATGCTGTGTCTCACCATCTCTCAGCCTCTCACACTGCTAGGCATCCAGGCTGTGCCTAACCATACCTAATCTGAAAAAAAATTCACAGCGGAAAAAAACAATGCAGATGCAAAAGCCTAATTTCAGGCATCATATTTCTATATCAGTTAGTCCTTCTCTCCTTTGTCATTTTTGGGGTGATGAGTTGGACCTATGGGTCTTGTCTTGGAAGATTTCCCTTGCCTGTTCCAGCCTCTGGCAAAATGTTGGTGGCCACACTTCATGGGAGTCCATGGTATAAAGAAAGCAATGTCACAGGCATGCTAAAGAAGCCAAACTCACTCGTTCATTTGTCTGAGGTCTCCTTTTAACTCAAATAATGTTTGATAATGAAAAAAAGTTTGGAACCCTGCATTTACTTAACAACGTAAACTAATACTTCCATGTGGTTTCTATAAACTCTCAGTCCAGAAACAACACTCAAGGGTTTAATTGCACAAAAGGCAACATCAGCAGCCTCTCACTCTTGATGACCTGTATTAAAACTGAGTCTCAAATCACCTGCAAAAACAATACCACAGTGAAAAAGTAATTAGTCCTGACCTTAGTGCACATTTGTCTGCATAGTATTATCACAGAGTCCAGAAATTTGAACCTTCTCATAAATAAAGAAGGCATTAAAACCATTTGGAAGCACCCAAAGTACAGGAAGAAGCATGTGCTTCGCTGCTCTCTGGCAGTAGTAACCTTTTCCATGAGTCCTTTGCCAGTCAGATCATGCACAAGGCTGCAGGACTGAAGCAGAAACTGAATAAAATATGCATGGGCACATGCACATGTGCTCCTTTATATGTATAAACACACATTTATGTGCCAAGGAAAGAAAGGATGTAGTGAAGACTTAAAAAAGCTTTTACACAGGACAAACTTAAGGAAGTCAGGGACAACTGCTCTCAGTAAACTGATCTGAGATTAAGAAAAAGAGGAAATGGTCCCTTTTGATGAAGGAGTTTAGAATAGGTACAGCTGCATTGTGCAGGAACAGGAACTTGATAATAAAAACACTCTGATGTGGCATTTACCCCAAAACATCAGTGAATAAAAATAAATACACATCGACAGAGCTTAGGCTATTCTGGTGCAGCTTAAATCACTTTAGAGCACCACAAGAAGATCTGGAACCAGCTGTAAATTAGGCTTCTAGTGATTATTTAAGCTTCTTGCAACCAGTTAGTGGACATTTCTGTCTTTTAGGTAGTCACGTATAATGTGAGTGGGAGACATCTGTGGATGACAAAGTTCTGCATTAGAAACAAATTTAGAGCAAAATTAGTGCCCCGAGACAGGATCTATATCACACACATTCTTTCTTAGGTTCATCTCTTTTGCTTATTAAGGCTGTTTACATGGATTGCTACTGTCCTAAAGTCACACAAACCGGAGTCCTCTTGTTCTTACTCATTTGGGCTACTTTTTTCTAGTCCAGTCCAGCTGTCAGTCAGGGTACGATCTCTTTGAGAGCAACAAATGAGCCAGATGCATAGTTCAATGGCCAGACACTTCAAGTCATAACAAGCTAGTGAAGCGAGCTAATTTTGCTTGCAAAAGAATTAGCCTTTATTAGCCACTAATACCACTTTTTGCCCTGCATAGCCCTTTAACCAGCTGCAGTTCTATTGACATCACATTTTGGAAAGATTACTAGTGGCATGTCTGGTTACAGAAAGCTTAGAAGGCTTTCTGGAGCAGCTACCACTTACTAGGATAGCAGAGCTGCATAACTTAAATTACCACACTATAGGCATTCATATGGGATAAAACTTGTAATTCAGACCACGAATTGTGCAAGGCATTTTTGCCTGTCTAATTTTTATCATATGTTTGTCACACATATAAATATGTAGTATAAAGCATGCATATTATTAACTAAATTAATCGAGGACAGAGCTGATGGAAAACATGTACAGAATTGCATATATGCATATATATATTTCATACCTATGTATATGTAGTCATATATATATGTATTTGTGTTTATGTCATCATGTTTAGTCCTGGTTTTGGAGGCAGTGATGAAATCATCAGTACTTTCATGTTTTCTAGTAACTATAATTATAAAAAAGACTCATGAAGGCAACTGATGCCTAAAGTAGTAAAAAGGCCAGTAAAGGAAAGGCAAGGAGATAACCTTACTTTCAGAGTTGCCTACCTCAAAAAATCAAGGTGTAGGCCCCCACACACTAGGAATGTGCCTCAGTCACTGAAAGGAATAGTCCTGCTGTTTCAAAGAAGCATGGCATCACCATGCCTCTCCTATAGCAGAAAGAAGTCTCCCAACAGATGGGCTACAGTTTCAGCCTCACGTGACATCTTTTTTTTTTCCTTCTTCTTTTTTTATAATAAAGAAGGAGTAGGTCCTGAAAGGATGTGTTTCTCCTAGAATGTAACAGTAGAAATGTACAGCAGCAATTAACATATTCTGGTATAGCTAGGATGCTCAACACACTTTAAACCCAAACTGAGTAAAAAGAACAAAAGAGATTGAATTATTTTCTTTAACGTAAGTTATATTTTCTGTGGATCAGATGCATGGCTAGCACCATTTCTAACATCAACTTTTCATAATTTAGAAAACTGCAAGGAAGGCCTCCCTGGGACCAAGCTGGAAATTCTGATGGACGTATTTCAGTATGGAGCAGCTGAAACATGGAATCAAATAATGATTTAGCATTCAAGGGTAGGGTGTATGAAAGAAAGGGAGCCCTTTCTCACAAAAGCATACCTGAACAGAGGGACCCAGTCCAGCCAGACTTCAGGATTTGCCAATAGAAATAATAAATATATACCCCTTTGGACACCTCCCTCCAACTGTCATATGCCAGCATGGCTTTAATAAGAAAACTGTGGGTATACATCTTATCAGCGGCTGCAACAAAGAGCATTTATCTTTACCTTTCCTTCTGATCACAAAGTCTACCATAACAGACCCTTAACCTGGAAGGTATTAATGAATGCACTTGCAGTCTCTTTTTATGACTAGGCTGAACAAGTTCCTACACAGTATGTAAAAGGGCAGCCCATTAAAGATTTATTTTGCACAGTATAGGAAAAGTAAAGAATCCAGCAGACAAAATCTCAAACATCTCATGGAAATGCAATTCCTCTCCCATCTGAGCAACAGCAATTCTCCTCAACAGTGCCACAAGCAACACCTTCCTTTGCATTTTTACTTCTCTTGTAACCACAGAAATACCAACCTGAAAGCAGAGCTGGTCTTCTAACTAGCTAACTGCTTATACCACCCAAAGCAAACATGAACAACATGGGACCTCATCTGGCAGTTCTGCTGCTCCCATTATTGATGCTACCCAGGGAGAGCAATAAGGATGGAGAAAAATGTTGTACAGGAAAAGCTGCAAGGAAATACCTACCTTGTCAATTCCCCTTGTGAACAAATGGTAGCTATTAAAGGGTAGGCCTGCTTTGTACAGCATACAGAAATAAAACAAAAATTTTAAGAAAGGACATCTGCTGCAGAGTGGCAGGAGCAAAGATTCCCATCAACTCCACTGAAGCTGGCTAAGATCACCATTGAAAATGGAAAACATCCTTTCAGGAAAAGCAAAACAACAAAAAAATCAAACCCAATTACATGGCTAAAACTAAGGTGAAGACAAAGAATACTTCCTAACAGTGCAACATAACTACAACAAAGAGGAGCAGTAGAGAAGCAGGGAAGCCATACTTAGACCATGCCTACAGCAAAGACTGGCCCTGAGAATACATTTGCCATGTACCACAGTCAAAATAAGTGTCATCTGCACCATGTGCTGCTGCCAAGGATACTGACAGTGTCAGCAAGTTTCTGGATTTGATGCATCAGGAATTGAGTTGCCATTGACCCACATGGAAAGGACAAACCTGAAAGGAGGGATTATGATTGGCACAGGCAATTTAGATTAAATCTGTACGATGGTAAAAATCAGGCTCAGATTTTTGCTTATATTTTCCTCTCCCCCCAGAACTCTCATGATTAAAGAGTAGAGAACAATGCGAGATCTCACACAGAGTCAGCACGGCATGAGACAGGGAGTCTGCACTAAAGCGATTTTATGGATATATGCTTTCAAATGAAATCAAAACTTCCCTAGCACTGCAGCCCTTCTGCTCCCAAGGCTTTCCCAACTTCTGGGGGTTATTGGCAGTTACCTAAGGACTTATTTTAAGGAATAACTGGAAAATTGTGGTAGTCTGGATCTGTCATAAACAACCAGTCATCACCTGGTGCAGGCACCCAGGTGGTCTGGGAGCATGGAAGCCCTGCAGCTGGGGCTGAAGCGATTAGGGGGATTTTGCAGCCCCCATTATTTCCCATGCAGTCAGCTCCTGGCCACAGAAAACAGGCAGTTATCCTTAAATTGTGGATTTAATCTGGTGCAGTTACACAAAATCCCTGCAGAGAGGGACCTTCCCTACCTTTTGCCCCAGGAACTGGGTGTTTAGGGTTATTTGTCGCAGGTCTTACTAGCAGAGCAGTCTGGCTATCAGTTGTGAGGACATTTGGGGGACTTATCAGATTATAAAATACTGAAGTGTGATGATTATTCAGTAAGTGCTCTCTCCAGTCACCACAACCATAATCTGTTGCTTACCAGCCAGAAACTGAGTCATAAAAACAGAGGCTGTTGGCTAGCGAGCCACGTGTGCTCATCACCAGCCCACTGAGCTATCTACCACAGCAGAGCTGGAGTGCAGCACTGGTGCACCTTGACTTTCAGTAAGGCGTGTCAGCCAGAGGCTCTTATATCGTGCTCACCGTGCATTATCTTGACGCTTATGCGATGCAGGCTCTTTCATAAATTGTTCAGTAAGGGGTTTTGGCACTGGTTTCATGTTACAAGGTTTCTTTTTATATCCCCTGCTGCCTCTTTCAGGCCCTATCGACCCATTTCTTGCAACTATTAATAAAGTATCCCTTCCTCCAGCTGTGAGAGCAGGCTTTGCAGCCTGTTTTTAAGCTATTGTTGCACTTTAACAATTAAGACTTCACAGCTTACACTTCATTATTTTCTTTGCTTGAATCCAAAGTGCATTTTTAAAGGACCTATGTCAGCTGACATCTAGTCCTAAAAATAGGCATTAAAAAAACTAAAACCTATAGAAATGCTTCCAGGATTTTTTTTTTTAACTCGACGCCAGAATTTCTTTTCAATGAACTTTCTTCTGTAGCTCAAACACTACTGGTCTGCATTAGCAAGAACGAACTTGAGGGAAAAGTTACCTCTAAGCCATCTTTCCTGACAGCACCAGTGCTCATGTTGTCCTTTTAAAAAGATGTCTGTCCTGTTGCCACCCCTGCACTGTCTAGATTCTCCCACACAACGGACAGAAAGATGGAATACATAGGTTATACATACATTATATTATATATTCTGTAGCTATTGCATCTATTCCCCATATGGTACAGTCAGTGATGATCTCACCACCATCTTAGCAGAAGACCACATCTAAGTCATAGATAAAGCCGTAGAGCAATTAGGAGGTTATGGAAGAGAAGTGCAGAGTCAGGGTGCTGTCACACTGCCCTGTGTTGCTTCCTTTACCACAGAAGGGTATGTGTTCTGGGTTCCAGCACAGCAGTGCCCAGATCTGCTCACCTCAATTCATCAAACCAAAGATCAGACACTGAAATGATGAAGAGTGAAAAAGAATTTTGATTGCATCCTCTTTTTCTTCATTCATTTTTTCAGGCCATATTGACACAAGCCCAAACACAACTAAGTTTTAGAAGACACATGTTCTGCATTCCCTTAAAGCCACTCTCCTCTAAAATTTCTCAAATTTTGGACCTTTAAAAAATTGAGGTGCTCAAAATGAACAATCACTTTAAAAATCTTGGCCTATATATCAGTAGAGAGTGAATCTAGTCACGTACACAACAACCTTCAAGCTACAAAAAAAATAAGCATTAGAACAGTAAAACCACAAAAAGCAATATGGAAACAAAAAGCTCAGTATGATACAGCAGATAAGATCATGTAGCTCTCACTTATCTGTTTAAATCATAATTGCTCACTACTTGGTTTGTTAGTCCCTGCCATGAACCAGAACCCCATTGACTTCTTGTTCCTTGAAAAGCAACCCAAAACACAGTTCCTGTGCCATCAAGTTTTAAATATGTGCACAGTCAGAGACAATACTCTGTGCTATATTTTACCTGTGCTGTTTTCTCTTCCTTACTGATGCGTTATGTGAAGAAGTCCCAGATTTCTCTTATTGACTGCTGCCATTTCTGTCTTTTTTTCAGTTGACTCCATCTTTCAGAGTTATTATCTCTGCAGTTCTGGTATTGATATTTGATTTAATGAGAGTGTAAAGCTGTAAAAAAATGTATGTACTTGATTAGCATTCTTCTTTTGTCTAAGCAGACTCATTCACAAAATCAAAATGCATGGCCAGAAGTAACGGGAAACCAGTTCTTGAACAATAAAACCACTGAAATAAAAAGTTTTACAAGCCATCTCTGGTCCACAGACCACAATGTAAAAGCTGTTAGATTAAATTATTTTCATTGTCTAGGGTGGAAAAAGGAAGGGGAAGCAAAGGAAGGGGAAGCAAGGATATATCCTTGCTTATCATTGTCATAATTAGAGCTGAAAAAAAGATGGGAATTTAATCCTATAAAATACTTTGGTATTCAACTTTTTTTCTCCCTAAACTGGGATGAATAAATAAGTAGCAATTTAAAAAAAAAATCTCCAATAAGAAATAAAACTTCGGGGTTGTTTCAGGAAGTAATTCCAATTTTTTGTATAAATGGAAAAAAATATTTCAATTTGCTGGATTCTTTTCCTATTGCATTTCTCGTGAGAGCTAGGGGAGTGACTGTCTGCATCCCTCATCCTCTTCTATGGGATAATGACTGGAATAATGTACCAAGCTGCTCAAAGAGAACTAATATTCTGCTGCTTAGTGGCTAATACTAGTTGGTAAGCAAGCTCAGACAAGCAAAGAGACTGGGATCAGTAGGCATGCGGACTATAAATTGACTAAAGAAATACACCACAAAAGAATAACGCAGAATTTACTCAAAACTAAATAGACTCAAAATGGAAGGCTTCATTTTCTTTTCCAAAAGAAAAATAAAACACTACAAAGTTAAAAAAAATATTTTTAACATGTTAATTTCTCTGAAGTTGCATTATAATGTCATCATGATGATAGATTCATGCTGTGTCTGGATTTGTTTCTTTGAATCCCTTGTATTTCATATTCCCTAAAAGTTATTTCTGTTATCAAAATCACCTTTGAATAGGAGGCAAAAAGCAGGTTAGGGCAGAAGTGGTAGAGAAGCTATAGTAATATTTTCTTCATGTCTATTCAAGAAACTCTCTGTGTCAGGGGAGAATACAAAGCTTAGGCTTCTGACCACATAGGTATCACAATGCTATAGTAATATAGGGAAGCAGGTCAGTTTGCTAGTTAAAATATACAGAACTGGCCAACATGACTCCTAACTTCTTTTCCAAGCTCTGTCACTAACCTACTGTAGCCTTGCAGAAGTCATTTTTACTCTATTTGAAAAGTCTAATTGATATCTATTTTCTTCCACAAGATGCACAAAACATAATTCACATCTATGCAATGCTATAGAGATCCACAGTCAGAAAAGGACTAGAGAAATGGAAAGTGGAAATAAATATAACAAATGCATATTTGATGCTGTTCTAACCCTCTGTTTGATTAAATAACATGCCCTTCCTCCTGTAGCTGTATTGAGTGGTTCTTGCTGCACACTGTAGGAGTTCTGTTGCCTTGGAATTGCTTTTCTCCAGAATTATTAACATTATTTTATTTTTAAAACAGTTTTTTTTAATATATAAACAGATAAAACAAACTAATGAGAGAAGCTTTCAAAATAAATATTCCTCTTGGGTTTTGTCAGATATTTTCTTCATGCAGACCAGATTGCTGCACTCCCCCACTTAACACAGGAACTGAAGAGAAGGACAAGAGCGGAAACAGGTTACACGCTTGAATTGTCCACCATTGTCCTGGACAACCTGGATGCCTGTCTAGGCTCAGGGCTGCTTTATTTTATACTTGGGTGAAAATGCTACTTGAAGCTGGGCAGAAGACAAGCTTCACAAGCCCAAACCACAGATGGCACACTTGCATTCACCAGATGATTCACCAGGGGTTGAAATCTGGGAGAAACCATTTGGAAGAGCCCACGATGTGACTACTGAAGCACAAGCTGTGTTGTCCATGGGCAAAAGGCTGGCAGGGTCTCTGGGTGCCAGTGTACAAAAGAAGCCTGTATGCTTGAGAGCCTTTATCACTGGCAGACTCTAGGACTTGCAAAGTTGGATCAAGGAAGCCCAAAATACATGTATATGCAAAACAAGCAACAAACTTTCCACTCCGATGAAAGCACAATGAGGAAAATCTTTCCGACAGATTCACAGCTGGTTTCTATCTACAGCCTAAGCATATCTAATAGCCTGCCTTTATCAGAGAAGCTCTCACAGCGTTCTGGCTGCTACTGAGGGCAGTTTGCCACTGTGTAGACCCCTCAACAAAAGTCAGAGAGGACACTCTGTACTCCCTTCACAAACTGAGGCAAGGGCTAACAGAGACCATCTGCTACAAATTCTGGCCCTACTTGCACCTTTATTAATCCGTTCCAGCTCCTAAAATCTTACTGCTGTTAATATAGCTGCCCTAATAAAGTATCAGAAAAAATGCAGGACATACCTCTCAAGAATCTTATTTCTTCTTCTATCACTCTGAGGTAAAGTAAAGGATTCTGCTCATGTGAGCACAAAAAGTAGCATCTGGTCTCAGAGACTCCCAGGTGAAACTCTGGATTCTCTGGAGACAGCAGTTTTTCTGTTAGGAGAGATCTAAAGAGAAGCTACTGTGTTCCGTGAAAGCAGGAACCTTTACCTTCTACAGCACACTCTACTTACCAAAAGAGAAAGTTCAAAACCCCATAACCATTTGTGAAAAGTTGCTCACTAGGGACTTGTTGAGAAGTTATTGTATGTCATGTAGTAAGTAAAAAGTACTTCAAATATACATTACTTTATTTTTCCTTTCAGTGGTTTACAGACTTGCCCTGGGACAACAGAAGTTTACAGGGAAGGGGGAGATGTGCGCGATTAAGGCGGTTTTCAGCTCTTCTTCCTACAGATACCCCGTGGATATTGCTGTATTCTCCAGAATCTAAGCTTCCACTTAAAAAAAACAATGAAGTTTCTAGCCCATCCGGGTTTGCGGAAGCAGAATGTAAACAGATGTGCTGTTGTCTTATTTTAGAAGCTATAACAAGCCAGACTGAAACAATAGCACTAAGAAATGTCAACTGCTCCCATTCATCTCAGTGGGGTGGGGTGTTAACTTTGAAGCCTAATTGTGACCACTTTAAAGCCAACCTTTTAACCATTTCACTGCTAGTGCCACACCAGAAACTCCAAAGCAATGAATTTACCCAGACAGTATGCATTACTCTGAGATCTGCTCACTTGAAAAGGACACTGCATTACAATCAAGCTAGTTTGAATATTCTTTCACATAAGCTGTTAGTTAAATTGTTTGCTACTGTCTTTCAAAATTAGGGTTAAAAGAAAATCATAGGTGAAAGGTTAGCTTCATTGTTGATGCTCTCAAAAGTGCAATAGGTGGGATTTCATGCTCTCTGCTTTGATCAGGGTGCCTGGATAGTGGTGTTTTGAGGTTGAACAGTGGTAAAGCTGTCTTCACTTGGGAAGGTCTTGAACTTCTGTAAGAGTACCTACATCTGGTAAGGAATAGGGTTATTTTGGTAGAAGGGGGAAACTTTCCTGTCTTCACAATGCCTAGGTGTTTGTAGAAACAAAGCCCTAATTCATGCAGTTCAGGTTCTTTCCCTTGCTGCAACAGACAATACTCTGATCTTATTAGCACGATATGAATGCACAATCCTTCCATGTGCAACTTCCACTGTAAGCTGGGCATTAAGGTGTTTGGAGTTTGCCCTAATAAAAACACCAAATCCAAAAAAACTCTGTTATCAAGTATCTTTGTTTCCTAAATCATGATCTTTAAACCACAACAGAATATTTGTAAAATGCTCGTGACAGAAAACTGGAAAAAACCCTCTGTTTTCACTTAAAAGCCTGCAAACACTGACTTCACATGCAAAAGGCCTTATATGGAAAGACAGGCAGACACCTTCATTTTCTATGGACTTCAATCAGCTGCAGCAGGGTGATCAGTTCTCTACAGAAGGTGCTGAATAAGTTCACATATTATTTCACAGAAGTGTTTGAGTGCTGTTGAACACGTTTTCTTCAGATGCTTAGGAGTACAGAACAAAGGCAGCTGAAAACAGACTTGGAAAATTTACAGTTTATCACTGTATTAAATTCCCATTCAACATCAATAAGGCACCACACACTTGTTATAGAAAGAATAAACAGCCTTATAAAAACTAGACTCGCCACTCTACTTAGCCTCACATCCCTCTTCTTTTCAACTGCTAACAAGTAAAACAACCCCTCAACAGCTGGATGTGCAGAAGCCTGTGCCGGTGGTGTCCTGGTCCAGAGCAACGCTGCAGGCTGGAATGCCGACGCTGGCAGGGCCGCCACCACATTTACCTAACAGTCATTTCTCTCAGTCTGCTTCAGACCAGAAATGCAGGCAATGAAAACCTATTCAACCTTTCAGAACCTTGGGCCGCATTGGTTAGCAGAGTGAGGTCTTTGCAGGTACATGAAAGAGGCTTTCAGAAGACACTCCCATTCAAGGGAGGCAGAAAGAGAGCCCCCAGCTGTCTCTGGTTACCTTTTATTGGCATGAAAAGGGGAGGCAGGAGGGGCAAGGTTTCAGGACAAATTAAAAACAAGCTTTCTAAGATTCACTGTTCAACCTCAAAACAAAAGCTCAGCAAATTTAAGCTAAAGGAGCTTAGTTCCATTTGTTTCAGTTTAGTAATTTATTATAGTGAGAAGAATGGAAAAGCTGTTTTGAGTAGTGAATTAAACATTACCCTGAAACAGAAGTAGAGTGGAAAAAATACACATTATGAATTCAGCAAGTTTCTCAGGCAAATAAATAGCAATTAGCAAACACATGAGAAAGTGTACCATATTAGTAGGTATCCAAGGATCTTTGAGTGAAAACATTTACATCATTATGATAGCTGGACAAAACATCTGCCACAGAAGCATTATTAAGTAGAGAGAATAATCTGTAAACACTTGCCACCCAAATTAAACCAAGGTCTGTTGAGATGGAGGAGAAATGCCTTATTTTGGGAGGCAGGCGTGATGGCTGTGGACAGGCTGATGCTGCCTTCTGGCGGAAGCCAGCCCAGGGCAAGGCAAGGGCACAAGAGTGGCACCCGCAGGAGTAGCCCTCCCTTGAAAGCCTCCAGCATCTTGGGAAGAGGCACGCTGGCCAGCAGATACTCCTGCTCCTCTCAGTCCATGGGGGCACGTAGCCTGCAAAGCCCTGTACTATCCCAACCTTGCTACAAGCCTGAACAAAACTTGATTTTATAAACCTTGCATGACATAGCAGACTCTCTCCACGGTGTGGTGAATGCCCAGATTAATTCTGGGTTCACTCCACCGAGAGCCTTAGGAGACAAGACAGATGGGCCAAAGCTTCCCTACAAGTGTTGGAAAACCCAGTGCCCCCCATGTGACCATGAGCACTTCCTCTACCACCCAGCTGTACTGCACGGTGGGGCACAGTGCAGGGACCCCAGGAAGTCTCCAGGCACCTGTCCTGCAGCCCATAGCATGGCACAGCAAGCATGGCATGGTGCTGCACCAGGGTCAGCATGGATACTTGCTCGTGTGGGGTGAAGAGTTAAGTCTTGGTGCAGCATTGAGTCTCAGTTCTTCCCATTAAATGAGGACAGTATGATGCTCCTGCTCTACAGGATCTTTTGAAGAAATGTGAGGTCCCCAGATACTGTGGAAGAGGGAACCCTACAAGTATAGATCAGGATAAATATGTTCAATGGTGAATTTAACAGATTGCCTCAGTCGGGAAAACATAATTAATAACCATAATACCTAATATTTACATAATTCTCTCTACCAACCTGTTATTTTTCTGTAGAGGTCTACAAATACTACTTAATCAGTCACCTGAGGACATATGGCCAAAGCCCTGCCTTCTTGATGAACTGCAGAAGTATTAAATTGTGACCACACGCTCCAAGGTTTGTTGCATTGAATCTAGGCAACGCAAGTTTAGCTGCACTTGTGTAAATACCTTGAGATAACTCAGAGCCCTTTATAAATTTAGGTGGCCTTCATGACACCTAAATTTAGATGGGTTTGTGAGACTTGAAAAATGATACAGACTAATTTATTAGCAACTTCCATAATTTTCAAAGACCAATATTTTGCATCTATGTTAGTGCTACAGTTTTCATTTCATGTCAGCATGTCTCTGAGAGGTAAGCTAGCCAGAGAGCAAACTATTTGGTTGAAGCAATGATCTGGATCATCGCCTGCTAGCTATCACCTTGATACATAATGAAATATAGAAACCAGGAAGGATTTATTTAGAATTCATTTGGCAGAACTGTAGGATTTGCTGTAAGGGAAAATATCCAGGGGTTTATGTAATTCCTTAAATCTTTGAAAAAATGAAATTGATAATTTAGAATAAGTTCTTAGAAAAACTTAAGAAAAATAATTTACTCATTACAGTAACAACGTTTTTCTAGATCATTCTTTTCATCTCTTAACATATCTTCAAGCAAACATGGCTTGCCAAATATTTTAATCAGACAACTTCTGATCTGTAATCTCTCTGATATGGATCATATCTTAATAAATCTTTTCACAGTCTAGAAGAACCATTAGGAGCAAACTACAGCACGTGCAGATGAAGCGTACAGTAGTCACTCAGCATTACTGTAGATGACATGAGAGGATAGAAAAAATGGTCAAAATTCAGTGTTGTGCCTGAATATTTTAAAATTGGTGGATAAGACCTTGATTCCTGTCATTGTCAAGCAATGCTACTGATGCTGACCTTAAAAGCTAACATTAAAAAGATGTTATAAGAGAATACGATGAGGTATATTACTGCAGAAACCTTACTCAAGTCAACAGAAGTCATCCCACTGATATGAATAATATTGGTCAAATCCTGGTGTTCAGTGTTGTAATGTGCGCACTGTGGAGTGAGAAAAGATCAGAAGCAACAGGATTTGAATCTCTCAGGCTCAAAGGCTAGATTTATTCTTTTGTCTCAGGTCTTCTTGCAAGACATGCAGTACATTTTGGACACTATATTAAACAGAGGTAAATAAAGCAGTACTAGTTTTACTTTCCTAAAAACAGCACATTCTGGCACCAGCCTTTCATGTCTTCTCAGATTTTATATTGGTGGTAGGTCATGCAGGTGGTAGGATAAATACTATAGCAGATGTCTGCTAAATACAATGCAGTTGTAGTCTGTTATTAAAACTGCACTCTTTCTCTTGTTTCTTGTGGCATTCATTGTTTTATGTAACATTCTGCTTTACTTGTGTCCCCATACATATACCCCAATCAATAACCAGCCCGTTTTTCATCCAGGTCATCCTTGCCCACCTGACTCCTCACTTGAACAATTCTTTTAGCACTTATTCAGTCAAGCTATGCTTCCCTTTCTATTTTAACTATTATGGGCAAATCATCTATGCTAGCCCCTTGTAGAGAACAGACGCTGTGCCTGCACCTGAGCTCCCATCTGTGTAAACAGCATTGGCAATGTTCAGGAGAGTCTCCTGGTTCAGTTCTGTTACCGGGCGAAGTTCAGTTCTGTCACATGCTACTCAACTCCTGTTTTCTCCTTTATCCTGTGCCCTTTCCTTCTCCTCCTCACCGTCACCACCCACCAACCCTCCCTCCCTCTCACCCTCCACTACCCCCTGCCTCCCCCCCACCCAGGAAGAAAAATTATCTGGACCCCCTGGGGACAGTGAGAGCCTGTCCAGAGGCTGCTACAAATCTGGTCCCACACTACCACAATAGCCCTAACACTAGCATGGAAGTCCCAACCATTTCTGGGAAAAGTCTACTGCTCACATAACATGTTGGCTCAGCAGAGAAGTAGCAGGCTTTGAAGGGGTTTCATTTTCTTCAGAATGAAACTTCTTTTGCCCATTTAAACATATGAACAGCTGCACCCTTGTTTTAGCTTCCCTGCTCGCTAGAGGAAGGAGAACAAACAAAGCTTTCCAGGAGTGGCCCTCAATAAAGAGAACAAAAGTGACTTAAGAGGCTCAAAGCTACATAGACTCTTCCCATCCAAGAAATGGAATAATGAAAAAAGAGCAGTCCTTGCAGCAAAATTATTTTACTAGTGAATAGATCCAAGCCCTGTGTGACTCCTGACATGTAGTAGTAAATGTAAGAAATGACAACGTCTTACTTGCAGGAAAAGCCAACTGAAAAACTTAGTACTAAATATGATTAGAAAACGCTAAAGCATTTGAAAGCTTTGCTTCAGATACCATCACCATTCATTACTGATTGCTCAGGAAACTCACATGAGGAGCTTGCTGGGAAGGTTATATCACCTGATTCCCAAGGAATTGCAATAAAAGGCAAAGAAAAAGTTTGAAATAATGAAATAAAGCAAGTTATCAACAGTAACATTGCATGGACATTGAGCAATAGTATTTACACACCATGAGACAGTGGGTATTTAGGGATGTTTTGGTAAATATTTTACTGACTCACTTCTTAAGGGCATTTCTGTTAGAAGGAGCTCTTGAGAAGGAGACAATAGATGTGTTTTAGAAGAGCATGCAAAGGTAGTTGCAACAGAGGCACAGAAACAGATTACTGAAACTTTAGATATCATCAATTGTTTATCTAAATATCTGCAATTTCCTTTGGTTTAGAAATTAGGCTTACAAGAACATGTAGTATCTGTCAAGCCAGACATAACCACCGAACTTTCTCACTCTATCTTGACAACTCCTTCTCTTTTCCTGTATTTGAATGCTAGGCTGTACATTAATATAAAACTATTACTGTGTTTTTACAAATGCTGGGAAAAACTGTCACCCAGTTTGGGGAAATCCTTTTCTTATCTGGACACATTTACACATCATCACTAAAATTCAATACGAATACACTACTGACACTTTATGCTGCTGCCACTGTCTCACACAACAGAGGGAAACTAACTTTGCACACTACCTTAACTTCCAAGAAGTAAACATGCGTTACACAAAAAATTCCATTCCCACCACTGAGAATGCTCTACTAATTGTACACTGCACAAAATGAGAACAAAACACTTTGGAAGAGGAAACAATGGTTCCAGCATAACTATTTGATGCTGCAGGGGGAAGAAGGCATAACTTAACTTGTTCAAAGCACCTGGGTTGAACACCTTATTCTTATCACTTATTCCATATAACAGACCTCAGCCAATTGATCTTTATTTGGATAAGTAGCTTTTATGACCTCCAGGTCATTAAAGCATTTTCCCCTTCTATCATTAAGTAGACTGAGGGCTGCAAAGTTTTGTGTAGTGCTTGGGAAGGTGTTTTCCTCACAAGTTTTAAACACAGCCAAAGTTTTCCATTTTCAAAGAAGCAGCAGTGAACTTTCATGAGACACTTTGTCTGTTTTCAAGTGCTGTGGCTTTTTTTTCTGCAAGGTGACACTAGCAGGATCAGTTTCTGAAAGAAACACCTGAAAATGCTGTGAATACACAACATAAAGTAGGTAACACAGAGGCACTCAGAAGATTCTGCTGCATATGGGATTCTGCTCCATTTTACAGACTTTGTTAGGTCACAATAGCAACTAGAGATGGAGGTCTGTATGGTTTCTATTCATGGTTGTCCAAAACCACACTGGAAGATAAAAAGACACAGCTGTGAGGTACGGTGGGCTGGAGTTTCAAAAAAACAACTCCACTTTCATATCTCAGTTGGGTCATGCTTACACAACACAAATGAAGTTTGTGATTGAATCAGCTGAACTGGACTCGTATAAACAAGAGCTGCTGAAGTTTAAGATTTGTCCTACAATTTCCAATGTTAATCTGCAACTTTTTCTATGAATTTCCTATTCCTGGGACCTATGAATCTTTCATGAGGCCCCTGATAAACTGTAAGCACATAATGGGAAATCAGATGATTGAAATTAATTCCTGTGTCCAGTCTGGCACTTAACTAGCTTGGTTTCAGATGCTGAATTGGCTATTAAATGTGCTAAAGGTAAGCTACTCTAAACACTAATTAAACTATTTGTAAATTGTTCTAGAATGTTTTAATGTGTTTATATGCCTTGTTCACAAATGTTTCCGCGATTTTAAGCAGTTTAATTTAATATCCCTAGTAAAGACTAAGCCTAAAGGTAATACAAGTTGATGTGAACAAAGTCTTTCTTTTCCTGAATGAACATACAACTCAGTACACAATACAAGTAAGACAATGAAATAAGTTCTGGCAAGTGGCATGGGCCAACAAATCACAAACTCAGGAGAAGGTCTGCAGGGAGAAGCCAGCCATTCCCTTCAATACCATCCCACACTTCCGACTAGAATATCCAAAACAAGCAAACAAAAAAACCCTGATCCCCCTTTAGCTCAAAACCAAACAAAAATGAGTCAAAATAAGAGGATTACATGAATGCAGTCATACATCTATCATTAACACGCCTATCAAACTGTCTAAGCATAATCTCACTTCATATGAAGTCTCTGCTTTTTTCTTGTCCGCAGTAGCATTATTAACATAAGTATTATGGATTGACTTTCTATACACACTAGAAAGTAAATGTCAAGAGTATTTCAATATTTAAAGCAAGTACTCTTGGTACCTATATTAATACAATCTAGGCTATATTCTGTCAGGTTTCCCTGGAAAATATATGCATATCTAAAGTCCTGGGGGAGAGGAACAGGTGGGGGGTGGACAGCTGTTGGAAACAGAAGCAGACTTTGCCCTAAAGGTAAGAAGAGGAAGAGTGAGGATGTATCCCAGAGACTCTCCCATTTCCTGCTGCCACTGTAGGAAAGGATGAGAATTAAGACAGTTCCTGACTGCTGCTGGCTTACTTTGTATATTCACTGGGGTTTCAGTGTTTCAGCCTAGGGTTCAGTGAGAACTTTCTCACCCAGGAGTCTGTATCAGTTATTACCAGCAACACCATAGAAAGATAAATCAACAGCAGCAATGTGGTTCTTTCAGCAATACAGGAGAAGCTATGGAAAAGAGTGAAATGCCAGAAAATATTGAGCCACCTGTCCACAGCAAAAAAAATCTTTGGGCAGGGGAAGTAAGTGGCCATTTTTCCCCTAACAGAATAAGCAAGGCATTTTCTAAATTGATACATTTTTGACAACATCATAGTTGATATTGCTGTGTTGAAAGAATGAGACCATGAAATCTGTCTGTGAACATTTCTGAGAACTGTGGCCAACTGTCCTGTACGTGGCCCATGTCTGCATTTGGGGGTCCTGGAGGACAGCAGGATGACCATGAGCCAGCACTGTGCCCTCGTGGCCAAGAAGGCCAATGGCATCCTGGGGTGTATCAGAAGGGGGGTGGTCAGTAGGTCGAGAGAGGTCCTCCTCCCCCTCTACTTTGCCCTGGTGAGACCGCATCTGGAATATTGTGTCNTCTTTACAGTGAGGGTGACAGAGCACTGGAACAGGCTGCCCAGAGAGGTTGTGGAGTCTCCTTCTCTGGAGACATTCAAAGCTCGCCTGGATGCGTTCCTGTGTGATCTGATCTAGGTGTTCCTGCTCTGGCAAGGGGATTGGACTAGGTGATCTTTTGAGGTCCCTTCCAATCCCTAACATTCTGTGATTCTGTGACACCTCTTAGCCTATGGAAGTGGGTGACTGCAGGCAACCTACTAGGATGTCCTGTCTCCAGGGAACGCTCTAATGGGTTCCAGGCAGAAATGACTATGTCCCCGTAGATAGGAACACTCCCAGGCATAGCTTAACTAATTACTCTTACTTATGCAGCACTAATGTCTTTTTAAACTACCATGTAACATCTTCCTCCTTCACCAAGCAGTCACAAAAAAACAGCAATCCTCTGTTACTAACAGGTGGTGTTTGCAAGGAAAATGATAGGTGTCCTCTTTGTTGGCGCAGGGACAAGTTGCAGTTTTTTGGGGGGTACCCAAGAAGCATGTACACCCCTACATCATGAAAACAGTCAGATACCCTAGAAGAGACTCCCTACCATATAGTGTTTTATAATTTTGTGTTATAGAGATTTGTGGTAACAATCCTCATAAATTTTCAAGCTCTAACACACGCTCATGCATTACAAACAGTCTGTCACTGGCTAGATTTGCTTTCATTGTTACTCCTTAACCTGAAACCTGAGGTTTAAATAACTGCCAGCTGATATTATCAATGTTTGCCTTCTGAGTCATCCAGCCAGCACGATGGGCCAAGGAAGAAAACAGCACCTTTACAAACATGTCCTAATATTTCTGCTTCCATGGGGAGCAGGAGAAGCAGGGAGAGGGCGCGGGAAGGATTTACAGCCTGAACCAAAATATATATCCCATGCCAGGGTTATACCTGTTAGGCACACGTAAATTTGTAAATCAGGTTATGAAGAGAATGGCAGGAAAACAGCTCCGAGACATTAATGTTTCAGTATAGGTCCAAGTCTCAGCAAGAAACTTTCTGCTAGCTTGCTTCCTATGTAAATTTGCTCCTTCACATAAACCCCAGATCTCTTTTAAGTATTTATGTTTTCCTCAGCAAGACTCCAGAAATTTGAAAAAAGGGAAGGAAGAGAGAAATCACTGCTCTGGATTTGTCTTTACACAAAGTAAGGTCATTTAAAGAGGAACAGTCTGCCCTCCCCCACACACGTCCTACAGACAGCTTTGCTAGTATAAGCAGAGCAACCACTTATGGAGAAGCACAGAATCAAGCTGCTGTCGTGAGTCTTATTCTTCTCAGCAGAATTTTGCACCATCCTGGAGCCCAGGGGACTCAGCCTTGTTGGGTGCTGAGCACCTCGGCCAGCCCCTGGTTCCAACAAAAGCAGCTGAGAGCAAGAGGCAGTTGCCAGCCTCACTCAGATTGCACAGATAAGCAATATGCCCAGACTGGAATCATCTAGGATACGTTAGCCTGGGAAATCTCTCATCTCTGCTGGCATACCTGCTTTTCATTCAGGGCAAGTGTCGTTGCAACAAGTTATACGTTAGACTACACTGATAAAATTGTCTGTCAGAATCTGGGTTGGTCATTCTTATCTCAATACTAAAATTAAATATTTATATGAAAACTAGCCTTGACTTTTGTTGCACAAAGTAAATCAAAACCCAGTTGTTTTGTTCACACTGGTGGATTGCAGATGTCAAAATAGAACATAAGGAGGAGAGTGGAAAATTTTGCATTATGGCACTATGTGATTCATTATGTTTTATCTGTGCTGCAAAATAATTTTCAAGGCTATGATAATCTCTGTAAATTATTGTAGCTTCTAAACCTGATCATGACTTCAGCAGTAACAGACCAAACCCAGCACAAAAATACTGACTTTATGTCTTGGTTCAGACCCTGCCAGCAATTGTTGAAGTATAAGCACATTTAAATTATGAATGTTTTTCTTATCTGCATCTTTTATTCAAAGGTAAGGACCCTTACTTACACTTTTGTGATATCTTGTTAAGGTTCAGGGCTTCAGCCTAAGAACAGCAAGGTAACAGCTTCTTTCCGATATTTTCCAGTACTTCTTTGCTTCAGACAAATCAAAAACACAGGCAGCACTGCATTACTCAGACTTTCTCCATGGACAAAAAACAGGCCCAAAAGGTTGCCTGGGCTCCCTGTGTGGCCAGCTGGAGTAGGCAGGCCCTTCCCAGGGGCACTTATTTCCACCATCACCACCCCCACCTCCCCACATTAACACAGGTGGGATGAATTGCCCTCTGGACATTCTTATTTAGCCTCACTGACTATAAACAGGGCTTAAGTGACGAGATGGATTGCTCAAGATAGGTAAAATAAATCTGTTACTGGACCATAAGCCTCAAGGAAAAAAAAAAAGTCATGCTTATTAAGAATGTGTGTGCCTTTTCCTTTAAAAGTGGTAGTCTTACCCTGCTGATGTCTCAGGCTGGGATTGTGCAGCCACTGGGAACTCTGCAACTGCCCTGGCTTCCAGCTATTTCTGGTGCAGGTGTTGGTGTTGATTTTTGACCTTCTAGAGACCTCTTTGTGTAAGGTAACACTGCTCGCTCACCCTCTCCCCAAAACACACAGGAGACTTAGCAAAGCAGGCAGCATTCCATGAGGCAGGGAAAGAGTTAAAGCTCTGAGGATCAGGAAAGTTGACTTTCTTTAGGAACTCCTACAGTTTCAGTCACTTATTAAAAAAGGATTTATATTTCTGAAGTAAGGATATGTACTTCCTCCCTCTTCTGAAGCTATACATTTCTCTGCCAGACTGTGATGAAAAGGGCCCTCCCTTGCCCATCACAAGCCAGCACTGAAGTCATCCTGTTGTTCTTTTTCACCTTGCACACATGTTGAGGCTTCTCTGTGGAAGTCTTGCTGAGACAAACATCTCTTATTGTTTCTTGTTCCTCTTTGCTCATGAGGCCTTTTTTTAATCCCAGACTTATTCTGCACATAGTTTAAGCAAGAATGATTCCAGTATTTCAATGAAGGAGAATCCATACATGTAGACAATGCTGTTTTCCAACTGCACACGATCATCTGTTAAAACCAGAAGTCATTTCTATGAAGAGGGTAAAGAGCTCTAACCACGTCTTGCTCACCTCTTGTTTGAAAGCTTTCCTGCTGTGCCTAACTACAACGGATCAAAGCAGTGTGGTAATACTGCTAACACCATAGCAGGGTTTGTTAGGTTACTGCTTTTGACAGGTGGATGTGGTACCAGACACAGATTGATTTGGCTGCAAGAGACCCCTCTCCCACCTGCATTGCTAGAGAAATGCCGCAAAGGCTCAGCATTACTCACAGGACTTCTCCCTGTTAGAAGTGAGAGAAGCAGAGGCTACATCTGCTTTTACAGGCAGTGCTCATCCTTGCTGATGAGCACTGAACTTAAGGACATAGTTAGGGACTGTCTAGATTTTTTACCTGCTGGTATGCATTCCGGGCTGATCTGTGCATGTCGAGGCACAGGAAGGCATACATGGCTGCAGAGGAACTCCAGCAGCCACCTCCCCTTGCCTGACCAGGTCACTTCCATGTACCCAGTCTGTCCTCCCAGTAAACAAAGGGTCTTTCATAAATGGGCATCACCATCATTTGCCAGAGGAGGCAGAACTCAGAAGCAACCTGAACTCTGCGCAGCAAAAACACAGTGAGCACTGCAGGCTTCAGACCACTCCCAAGATCAGTTCAGATACAACACAGGTGTAGCCACAGGCTTTCCTTGTGGGAAGGAGAGAAAATTGGATAGCTCTATGTTATGTATCTTTGGGGTTCTTAGAATGATGAGAATAAGTGAAGCAAGATTTAGAGGTGTATTAGGCCATCTCTGACAGATCTTTTCCACTTGTCAAGAAGAGTTTCCCACTGAGCTCCTGGGAGGTGCTGAGCCCCTAAGGACTTCATGCAGAGGCTGGAATTTGCAACCACAAATGGCACTGTTTTTCTGTGCAAGGCTGAACTATCAGGGAAGGTATCAGTGCAGCCTGTTGCTACTGATACTGTAAGCAGAAGACAGAAACAGTGGATCTTTTGTTTATCAGCTCTCTGCAGTGTACAGCCCCTTTGTGAATAATAAGCCACCTTTCTGCAGCTCTTGTGCAGTGCAATACAATATTTTCAGATCAGCTCAGCTAAACTGAATCTGCAATCACCTAATAATCAGTGAGTTAAAACAGTGCTGTAAGAAAAATGTTGGTACAAGAAAATTCTGAGAAGCGTGGTGCAAGAGTAAGTTAAACCAGAGAGGACACGTTCTTTCTAATAAATGCAAGTTACTTTTAGCTGGTCTGTGCATCTCGGACTTACTACTCATATTATGGGAATCATTGTATTGCCTCATCACAGGGCTCATGTGAGGCTCTGCTTACTCATGCTTGCAAAGCACTTCAAGATCAGAGAGAGCAGGGTCTGTAAAACCGTAAAGGATACATCATTACCATTAGTCTTTGACCACAGCAGTGGGGAAATATGCTTTAAAAATGCTTCAGTTCATTATTACATTACTACCTTTTAGTAGCTGTAAGTTTAGCTGAGAACCTAGAAGTAAAAACCAGCAAGCTGCAAGGTAGCACGTTGAGACTTCAGCCACCTCAGTCTAGGTGTATTTTTTTGCCACACCATAGCTGGTGCTTACTTTTAATACTGTCTTTAACACAAAGGTAACAAGTCGATGCAGAGGTAAAGTAAATGCAAATGAATCTGGGACTCACCCTAAAACATCTGTCTCCCAAAATGTTACCCTTTGGCCCACATCCCAAGTTGTTATCCTTCTCCCTGCATAAGCTTTTGGGGTCTCATTAACACACCAGGCAAGTCTACACAGCAAGAGGCTGTTAGAGATCCTGAGGTAGCTTTGAGGAAACTGGCTCGTCTACATGATACATTGCAATGCCATGCACGGATGCTAGCTTAGATCCCAGAGGCAGCATAGCTCTGTCTGTATAGCAAAGCACCCACGCTAATTAGCTCTGCCCCTGAGGATGCTGCAGGAATGGAGCTAATTAGGTATGCTAAGAGGCACCCCTGTTAATTAGCCCAGGGAGAACACAACACTAACAGCTTCCGATCATGGCATTAGCTCAGGGATCTCTACAGGGTACTTGGCTGTGTAGCATAGCTGAGCCCACAGGCTCTTTTGAGCATCATCTTAAGAACCTAAATATCTTCTTTCAGTACAGTCTCACCATCTGACCCTGCTTCTGCAAGCATTCATAAGGTCTTCTTTTCTTGATGGTAGAAAAATTAAGTAAATAAATAAATTCAAAAGAATGAAGAAAAAAAGCCAGTATAAACCACACTACAATAATCTAATATTATTAAATTCAGCTACAGGTAGCAACATGCCTATAGGGAAGCACTGGATATTCCATGTCTTGATAAAAGACACACTTTGGCTAGTGGTACATGTTTTGCAAGCAGTGTATCTCTAAAGCTACTGTTAACTCAAGCCAACTCAGCCACAGACACAGACTATAGTATATTAAGTTGTAATCATGCAAGATTTTCAATTAAATGTTCAGGGATGAAGGAAATTATCTAGGTACATGCCCACACCTAGGAAAAATGGAGATCCCAAGAGAGCAGTTTTGTCCCCTTCCTTCTCCCCTGGTTGCACCCATGAAGAAGAACAGGGCTGTTCTGGCCAGTCCGTCTGCTTCCTCTCTCCATCAGACCCTCGGCTCACCAAGCATTCACTGTCTGTGGCTTTGCAAGCATATATAAGATTCTCCTCACCACTGCTGCTATCTGGCCTAGCTGCCAATACTAAGCAATGTACACAGTTATGCTTAACTTCCAGGGGTTGCTATACAACCATGCAGAGCTAAATAACAGTCTGTCTCCACTACAGCCAGCACAGATATGAGGACAGCAAGGAGACTATAGTTAAGGAGCGCTTCCAAATGCCATTCCATCCACCACATCATAGGTACACATAAAAACACTAAGTTAATACATTTCAAAAAGAAAATGTGCATGCTTCATGTCATTCCAGGATGGGTTTTTTATGGTTCTTGTTTTTGAAAAACAGATCACAGTGATTTCAAATTATCTTCCAGGTGTGTGCATAAGAGAACCCAGTTCTTTCTCATACGTTTCAGAAAAATGTTTTTGCACATGCATAACTTCTGAATAGGACCTAAGCCCTTAAGTCCTGGCTTCAGTTCTCTACCACATTGCAAAAATGCACAGTAAAATTTTAAATCAGCCTCTAGAACTTATAATGTGGAGATGCTGGAATATTTGAGACAATCAAAATTTTTAAGAAAATGGATATTATGAAATGTTAAATACCAGAGAAGAGAGAGGCTTCTTCTGGAATTAATGTGGTTCCAGGAGATATAATACATAGGTTTCTGTTAAAGATGTGTATATTTTGGGTGTATAAAATAAAATTAAAAAAAAAAAAAAAAGGCTCTCATCTTTTAGGTTCCCAAGAACTGTTTAGGATACAGTGGGGGGAGGCATATATCACAAAATCAAAGTTCAGTATTTAATCTTTATTTGTAACTTTTAGAAAAAAAAATCTTAAAAAAATGTTTTCTGTTTACATAGGTTTATGATACTTGTCAAAATAATACAGCGTGCTATAACATTTACTAATGCCAATGGGATATCTCACACAACCTTGACTTCACAACAGGGGTTCTGGATGTATACCAGACGCAGAAAATGGTCATTAACTCGATATGATATGAGAAAGGTGTTGAAGTGAATAACTTATATAGTAGTAATAGCGATTCTGTCTTGGACATTTTATCTTGCTCTCGAATGGTAAAAAAACCACTTTGACATGCCTTGTCTCCAGGCAAGTTTAGAGTGACCTAGAGACTTTTCAGTTTCAGAGTTTGAAATGTGCCCCTCCATGTGTTCTTGGCCAGTGCTCAGACCAAAGCTGCAACACATCACGTTGTCTCATAGAGACTTAAAAGGCAGAAGAGACTGAAATTCTAGGCAGGAGCATCTCCTGACTCTATAAAAGCCAATACTGTGTGCCATAATAATGAAAATACCCCAACTCTGTTTCCAAGTGTATAAATAGCTCAGATTTTCAGCTTTACTGCCAGAGCTCAGCTAATACCCTTCAGTTTGTCCATCCAGTTTTACATCTACAAATAACTATTTTCTCTTCTTCTATTTATTCAAAACAAAACGTGAAGCACAAAGGTTATCAATTTCCAAAACCTCTTGTGCATAGACAGATCCATAAGGTCTCTGTCAGTGAGCAACAGCTCATTCATTCTCATTATACTGGCACATAAATCTTCTGAGTGACCAGGGAAATGGGAAGTCTGCTACCCTCATAACATTCCTTGCATGCCTGCTGAAGACGTTGTGTCTATATGTTGCCCGTAATTTCCATAAAAACAAAGTTAAGAATAATTCAAGATACATAACAAGGAATAGGAGGGAAGGATAACCTGCATGTAAACTTCATCAAGAAGTCCTCAAAACTAATTGCTTGAGGTGGTTAGGAAAATAAGATAAAAACCTGCCATATTTCTCCAAGGCTGACTGGCCTTAGTATATCTTTCACACCATCAAAAAAAAAAAAAAAAATTGTGGTCAACACTAGAGCCAAGATTCACAGTTTTATTTAGTTTGGAAGCCCTTAAACATTTTCTAATGGAGGTTCTACGTGGACAACAGCTTCACATTTTTGAGTTACCCTGCACTGACCTCTTCTAACAGTCCACAGAAATGAGAGATCCAGCAGACAACGGGCTACAAATTCATCAGTCAGATGGAAAGGCTAAGGGAGCGAGGAGCAGTGTGTCCGGGGTGCAAACATGGCACTTCCCAAAAACAGCACACTCCAGATCTGCCCTGCTTGTCTGAACAGACATAGCCCCTTTATTTTGTACAAAGGAAGAGCTGCCATTTCATATAAAAAATAAACATCTGTCCACCCTCCAAACTCCTAGAATTATAAATAGTTTGAGTGACAAATACTCCTGTCACAGTGTTCAGGATACCTTCAAAAGATATCCTTAGCACTGTATGTGATTAACCATCGCCTGGCAGAGTTCACCCTTATAAATATATTCTGGATAACCTTCTTGGTTTGAACAAGAATTTGTGTGTGTGTAAAGGAAGAAAAGAAGCAGCAGGAAGGTAGGTTGTGTCAGTCACTTTTACACTTTTCAAGCTGACAGGTATAGCTTGATATCTGTGCTTTTACAGTAATAAAAGCATTAAATTCCTAAATGTTGTATACTACGTTGCTCAACAGGTTTTATCACAGAAAAACTGAGCAGTCTTGATGAATGAACTTTCATACACAATAATGTTTAAAAAAAATTAGACACAATTTGCATAGATTGCATTAAGTTGCTTGTTTTCCACCCCTCCCCCAAGCATCTCCTGTGTGNTCAGACCTTCTCAAAGTTATTCATATTCTAGTTATCAAACACCCATGCATCTCTCAGCTGTATTTTTTCCTGAAATTCTTCTATGGTATCTTCCGCAGACACATTAGATTATTTCCCTTTCAATATGTTAAAGAAAAAAAAAAAAACCAAACTTCCCTAAAGTCACATGTGCTTCTCTTTAAGAAAAAGGATCTCCCCAGTTCAACTTACTAAGGAGAATAGTCCTCTGTTAATGAAGTCATGCTGTGATTTCAAAAGTATCTAGATTAGGAAAGCAGTAGTATTGGTAGCAACATCATTGTCACACAAGGTAGAAATATTCCTTCTAACCCTTTTTTTATTTCCAGCCTTCTTGGGACAGTGTTTCAACCTGCACAAACCATATTCTTTGCTAAATTTATAGCTCTGTTGAGAAACACATCACTTCAGAGAAAAGTACAAGGAAAGCTGTGTGAAATACTGAGGTTTAAATGCTCTTTCAAAAATATTTGCTGTCATTCTGACCCAACTGGAAGAAAAACGGAGATGAAAGGTTTGTAATAGCAGCTTGGCTCAGTTGGTAGAGCCTGAATATAGGATTTTGCCTGGTTTATTTTAAGTCTGAGCAGCTAGCAGCTGGAATATGTCCCACATGCTAACACTTGGAATTCCCCTGGAAGAAGGTTTGTTTCAAATGTAATATCGGCCCTCCAAAGCTGGTTGTCTTTCTGCTTTATTAAGTTTACATACTCCATCATTGCCTCGAGTCTCGATGATAATGCACCTATTCTGAGCGATCAAACCTCGCCAACTTCATATGAACTGGTTTAGATTTAAATGTAATCTATTAACAATATCTGCTTGCACACACATACACATGCCGGCCAGATACTGAACAGACACAGTCTTGCAGGCTTACACAGCAGCTGTGACAACAACTGATGTCACCTCCTTTGCAGAAATTTCCACAAGCATCTTCCAAAGGCCAAGTTAAACTAGATAGAGCTTATCAGTTTCTTTGAAGTGCTCTGGATGAGACCAGTCCATGTGACCCCCTTCCCGGCTGCAGGGGTGTGGTATGTCACAGCTCCCCTATCAGCTGGCACATGGCGGTGGGAGATATGAGACAGC